>JAOEHI010048219.1:0-20483 GCA_025447815.1 Percopsis transmontana | reverse complement strand
GTGTGTGTGTGTGTGTGTGAGTGAGTGTGTGTGTGTGTGTGTGTGTGTGTGTGTGTGTGTGTGTGTGTGTGTGTGTGCTGGTCATGGCACTGATTGATGAGTTTTATGACTAAGCAATATGTGGTGTCCCATCAGGATACCCCCCCACCCCCACACACACAAACACACACCCACACACACTCACTAGCTAGCTGTCCTACAAAGTCACATGCATACATGAAAACACCAACATCAACACACTTGTACACTCCAAGCGGTGCCAAAATATGCCAAAATATGCAGTTCCTCTATTGGCCACTTGAGACTGGCTCCAAAAGTGAGTCAACCCCATAGACCCACATGTTAAAATGTCTAACTTTACAGCAGAAATAAACATGTTTACAGACTGGTACAAAAAGCGGGTTTGGTCTCTATAGCTAGTTTCCATGTTCATGAAATTAAGGGTTATTAAGCCATCCATTTATCAATCCATTATATAGAACCAGGAGTTGGGTGGGAAAAATTCAGAAAAAAAAAGATTCAGAAAATCTATGGGTGGCGTCACGGAGGGTTTGTCCACTTATTTATACAGTCTACGGTACACACACACACGAAAACATAATGAAATGGCAAACTCGACATTAAACACACACACACTGGAGATAGCAGTAATGTCAGGTCATATCTTAATCAGATCAAATCATGATCCTAATATTTGTTTGTGACTACAGATTTTCACACAGCCACATGCAATCAACAATCTATACACACACTCACTCACACACACACACACACACTCACACGCACACACACACACACACACACACACACACACACACATTTGCCGTGCAGGGCGTCAGGTTCATGTGCGGTACCAGTGGGTTCACGGCGTCTCTGAGAGGACTCTTTGTCTGGTCTCTCTGTCACACCGCGGCCAGCGGTGGAATGTCTCATGATCTCTTAATGCAGAGGGATTCTTTATGGTTTGCCTCAGGGCGGCTCCCTGCCCTCGACCCCGTCCACATTTCACCGCCGCTCCAAGTCACTTGGAAAGCAGACACTGGTTAAAAATAGTCCAGAGGCTGATATGAGACGTGAAAAGGCCGCTGGAGCCCCGGGACACGACGGGCCGGCTTGTGACCAGGGGAAAATGGAGCTTTGAAGCCTGGGAATATTAAAGTGAATAGAAATGCTGCGTTACAGTATTTTTGAGTTGCAAACAATCCGTTCGGTGTGAACAACTCGTTCCTTAGCACCACAAACACAAGCACAGACTCAACATGGAAGGCTAGGAAAGGCTATTTCAAAAGGCCTAGGTTTATGTTATTTGTTGCTTCTTCATAAGTCTACATTCAACATTTATTACTTTGATTTTGACACACGGAATGTATATACTTATAGGATGTAAAAGGACGTCCACTGAAAAAAAAATAGCACCCACAACAAAATCCCATGTCAGTGCTGTGTGCGCTGCCCTGACATTCAGTATAGCCTCCCAGAGTTCTGCCCTTCATCCTACCCGAAATGACTCAGAAGAGTAAAAAAACAAACCTTTTCACTGAGTGATTCATAACAATTTGAATCAGTAAAGTGATCTTCCAATCAACAGAAGGAAATACCACAATTGACATCCCTAAAGGAACAAGAACAATATGAATAAAAATGAAATACAGTAAGGAATAATAATAAATAAATAATCAGATGAATTAATTAATTCTGATTAAAAAAAATGTAAAAAAAAATTTAAACAAATGATAAATGTAAATGTAGGAAAAAATTAATAATGTTAAAAATTACATGTTAACGTCAAAGAAATTTGTCTCTGGCCTTTACTTGCCCTCTGGGCCATTCATTGTGAACAACACACTCTATTTTATTATTTCTTCCAACTGCCTGTTATGAAATAATTAAATTTAAATAATGTATAAAAAAATACAAATATAACTTTTATAAATCCAGTTAGCAATCCAGCAATACGAGCTACTGTGTATAAATTGCGATCGGACGCTACAGGTCCAAACTTATTCCCCCTCCAGGTTTTTTACCAGACACTGCGTTACTTAATCTATTACGTTACTTTATTTATTTAAGTAGAGGTGAGCGCTAGATACAGGGGTTAAAGTACTCCTAACAAAACCTGGCCCTGTTGCGGTACTGCTAAAACCACGACCTGTAAGCCAGGTGGGCTTAGCTGCTAACTCTGCAGGAAGCCAGCTGGCAGGAGGGAGAGAGAGATAGAGGTGGAGGTGGAGACACTGGACAAACCAGGGGTGCGTTTCCCAAAAGGCTTGCAAAGCTAAGTACTTCGATATCTTCATCTTAAGAATGTTTGTTAATTAATGTGTTTCCCTAAACCCTTTGTAGCCAAAGTAGTACGTAACCTCGCTCGCACATTAACCAGTGCCCCAACCCACTATTCACAAAGTACTTTATTTTGATCTCACCAGCCCCAAAAAGCCAGATGCTGCTAGTTTCGGCACTACAAAAACTTTCTTACGTGCTTATTCTGCTGGGCATGAAAATGAATGGCAAATTATGTTATCACATAATATGATAACATAATATGATACTCACACTACACAGTGAATAAGCCTGTGACATGCAGGCGTACTCATGACGACTTCATCTGATCAAATTCCAGTGTGTCAGATGCCAAAGGTGTGTTTGGTAGTGGGTGATAATGGGTATTCTCTCTCTTCATTTGTGAAACACACACATACATGTACACGCACAACCCTAATGTTGTCTTTTGTATTAGTGAGAGGCAGAAAAAGACAATGTAGGAATTACTTTAAATCACAGAGAGAGAGAGGAAAGAGGAATAGATGGAATCGAGAAACCCATGGAGAAATAGCAGAGAGAGATGGAGAGCGAGGTGCAGAGGGGGATAGGGGGAGATGTGAACAGCCAGACATCCTCCTAATCCCCCCGCAAATAAAGAAATGCTCAGAATAATCACTACATAGAGATCTCCCACAATCCTCCTTGGCAATACCGATCACTTGCTCAGTATTGTGTGTGTGAGTGTGTGTGTGTGTGTGTGTGTGTGTGTGTGTGTGTGTGTGTGTGTGTGTGTGTGTGTGTGTGTGTGTAAAAAAACGCTCATCAGCTCTACCCTACTGATAAAGAGCAAGGCACTAACACTGCCAGCATTAGGGGTTTGCTTGATCTGTTGTTATTATTTCTGGCTCTAAATTGACTCATATCCTTTCTAACATCTTCTCTTGACACCCTCTGTCCGCTTACTACTAGACCAGCACTATCATCTTCCCCTTCTCCATGGCCTCTACGAGCTTGTAGAACAGAGCTCAGAGCAGCTGGGAGAAAATGGAAAAAGGCTGACGGACTTGCATCATACCACCACCTGCTCTCTGAATTCACCAACTCTGTTTCTGCCAAAGCCACCTACTATCAAAACTAAATCCACTCCACCGCCACCAACCCCAGGAAACCTCTCCCACATTGCCTGTAATCTAAACACTTCCTCTGCCCTCTCCGCAGAAGATATCCAAATACTGATTGTATTCAACTGGGCCACTACCTGCCCTATCCAAACACCTTTTCTCCAAGCCATCTCAAATTACATCCTACCATTCCTCACCTCTCCGATCAACTCCATTCTGGACACAGGCTCGGTCAGTGCTGCCTTGAAAACAGCTAGAGTGAGACCGCTAAGAAACCAACCCTGGACGCATCCGCAGTGCAGAACTACAGACCAGTATCTCTACTTTCTTTCCAATCTAAAACACTTGAACGGGCTGTCTCCAACCTTCCTCCTTCCTCTCACAACACAACCTCCTAGACCCAAACCAGTCTGATTTCAAGGCTGCTCACTCCACTGAAACCACTCTTCTCATGGTGACATATACCCTGCACACTGCAAAAGCCCACTCCCTCTCCTCAGTACTCATCCTCTTAAACTTCGACTGCAGCATTCGACATGGTAAACCACCAGGTCCTTCTATTGACTCTTGCTGAGCTGGGCATTGCCAACTCGTCTTTCTCCTGGTTTGAGTCCTGTCTGACAGATCACTCCTATAGAGTCCTCGGGAATGGACACCTATCCAAACCCTGCCCACTCAACACTGGAGTTCCACAAGGATCGGTGTTGGGGTCCCTACTTTTCTCACTGTACACTAGATCACTAAGCTCTGTAATCTCTTCACACGGATTCTCCTATAGAATCTCATAGAATGTCTCGCTGACATCAGTGCTTGGATGTCTTCACATCACCTTCAGCTCAACCTTGAAAAGACAGAGATAATCTACCTTCCGGAAAAGAACTGTCCTCAAGTGGACCTATCCATTACCCTTGAGAACACCACCGTGTCCTCCTGTCCATTTGCAAAAAGTCTCAGAGTTGTCCTGGACAACCCACTGTGGTGCGCAGCAAAAACCAGAGCCTGCAGATTCGCCTTCAACAACAGAAGGATAATGCTGTTCCTTACAAAAGAAGCGGCACAGCTCCTGGTCCAAGCTGTAGTAATTTCACGTCTAGACTACTGCAACTCTCTACTCAGCCCGCATCCGATTCAAGACACTGGTGTTGACCTACAAGGCAGTAAAAGGAACTGATCCTCTCTACATACAAACTATGGTAAGATTCCAGGCCCCAACCAGAGATCTTCAATCTACCACCTCGGCTGGCAGGCTGTCACCTCCGTCGCTACGAGACAGAGGTCGACTCATGTCTGTCCTAGCGCCGCAATGGTGGAATGAGCTTCCCACAGCAGTCAGGACAACAGAATCACTACCGATCTTAGTGACTTAAACCCACTTAAAAAACTTAAAAGCCACCTCTTCAGAATCCAACTTGGTACCTCCATCGATTTCTCTACCTCATAACACTCTACTAACAGAAATCCTCTATAACAATCCTTTATCCTTTATCTATCCTTTTTTCCTTAAAAAATAATCCACCTCTCTACTCTACTTCTTTCCAGAAGAATGAATTAATTTGGGTGTCTTTCAGCAAGGTCCTATCTAATGACTACACTAGTAATAGGGTGTGGAGTGAGACATGCAGATAGATAAAGGTATAGATAGATAGATATATAGATAGTTAGATCAAAATAGCACAGAAACGTATCATGGGTATTGATGAGATTATTCTCTCTAAAACATCACAGATTTCCATAATCTGGTTGTTTTTTATTTTCAGATGAACACATACACACACACACGCACACAAATCAAACACGTGTATGTGTGTTTGTGTGTACACATATAAACCATCACCCACTCTCACACCAACAAATGCTAATCAATCCAAATACATTTTCTCATCAAATTTACTCATCCCGAGTCCTTGTGATGAATTCGGAGTTTATTAAGATGCCCGTCTCTGCTCGTTAGATATGCATATCCAATCCCCAGTAATTAGCCTATCCTTTCCTATGGAGCGCTAATCCCTGTTGAATTATGAATTTCAACATCAAAGCACACATTCTAATAAACCTGGGATTCGAAATTAGTGAGTTAATTTGAGACCTGAAATTATTTATATGTCAAGTTTGCAAACAGAAGATTATTTTTTAACGTCTGCCTGGGTCCTTCCCCCCAACACCACCGCTTACACGGCTGGCTATAGCGTAACTATCCTAACAGAGACTGGAGGTTTTAATTCAGTCTGTGTAGAGAGATAAGGGCTTTTTATTGGTGCTCCCTTTGTTAATTCCTGCGTAAAATGTACGCAGGTTTTCTTGAGATCAAACACCAAACGAGCATGAACCCATCTGAATATGACCCTGCGAAAGGCAATTCTGTTAAAGGCCCTGTATCATTCCAATTTTCAATGTAATTGGACAGAAGCTGTCTCCCTTCTAGCTGAACATTCTGTTTTTGCTGGTGTTGCACTATCACTATCTTGATCTGTAAGAGGATAGATCAGAGATGATTGGTTACAATACAGAGGATTTCAGCTTCTTGTAATTTTCCCACCCTTTTTACTTTCACAGAGGGCGTGTTACTGTACATAACAGCACCTATGATGCCCTCCTAAATAATCCATTGTGCTGTTTGGACGGCGACTGCAAATGTTTTCGAATGTTTTCTAACCTGTCCCTGTAACGTCTCACCTAGGCTGAGAGAGCCAGAGGCACTCAATCTCTCAGTACACACAGGCACACACAGGTACGCAGGCCGATAACAATTGATGGATAAATATAAGGCAGGAATCCAACAAGTCGTCAGTGGCCAAAACAAGCCTCCCTGACAGGAGCGGACGCACCCTTGGGGGGGGTCTCAACGAGAGCAACTTCACTGAACCGTACAGACCGCCACACATGGTTTATAAGGGCATATGTGTTGGTAGAAACTGGCACATTTAACTAAAAATAAACCAAGCAAATGCAATGTTTCAGCTATGCAGGTAAAATGTAAAGGAAACATTACAAAGTCAAAGCTATAGCCAAATGCTTTTATCTTGAAGTTGCAGTTGTAAAGGTTTAATTTATAAAAACTTGCTAATTGCTAATTAAATCTTAAACAATACGGTACAACGCTGTCAAAAATTACACCCAACTCCAACTTTGTGATGCAAAGGGGAAATGGAGGACTTTGAAGCTGTTAAACAACTGAAATAGGGACTGTGAAAAAAGGCTCAACTCAGTACAAGGTGTTGCTAATATTATTGAAGCAGGTATTCCTCTTAGTGTCTCATGTGAGCTCCAAATTTAGTTCAGAAGCAGAAACTATATTTTGACATTCTGACATACCTGTGCTTCTGCTATCAAATCCCTTTACAAACGGTGTGTGTGATTCATCCGAAGACATTTGAATTCAGAAGCTCACGGTTGAAGCGGAGCGCCTGGAGTGAACACGTCAGTTGACGTGGAGCAGATATGATTTACATTGCAGTCTTTTGAGATGTAATGCCACAGCATCACACAAAGCCAGGCTTCTGACATATTTTCGGTACGTTAGCATGCTTCGTGTCCTAGATTAGAGGAGATGGGGTCGCGCTGGGGAACATGTCTGCTCGCTAACCTGCTTCTCAGGTGAGCTGAAGTATCACCGGTTGTCTCGCAGTGTTGGTGTCTGACGGTAAACAAGCCAAACAGACACACAACACAGGCAGCTAGCAGCCACGGGGACCCTTCTGCTGGAAGCCCTGACACTAGAATGTGTTTTTTTTGTGATTGTGTGCTTCTATATATGATTGTCTGTGGATGTGTTCATCTGTTTTGTGTGTGAGATAGAATGAATGTTTGCGTGTATGTGCTTGTGTGTGTGCCTGTGTGTGCATGTGTGCTTGTCTCTCTGTGGTCAACTGCATGCATCATATGTGTCACGGTGCAGGCAATTGCGTGTATACTGTGTGTGACTGCCTGTGTGTATACATGCATGTGTGCTAGTGGTGTGCGTGTGTGTGTGTGTGTTTAAGCCCTCCAGGGCTTGGCTGCTGGTGTTCTCAGTGCTGGCTGGTAGCAGCCTCTTATCTCTGCTCTGCATGTGAAAGGCTTTAGAGCGTCTCAGTGACAGATCATGGTCTCACCGCCGCAGGGCACCTCAACGACACGCACATTAACACACGCACATTAACACACACACATTAACACACACACACATTAACACACACACATTAACACACGCACACACACGATAGAACACTAACACACACTAGAGATGCCACGATACCACTTTTTCTTACCGATTCCCAATACGAAAGTGTTCTTTTGTCAGACGCACTGCGAAACTACCGATCCGGGATCCGAATTACCGACCTGGGACCAGAGCGTTTGCTTGAATTTCATCCTACAATACATTGCCGATGGTGTACAACACACTACTGTATGTGTACCATCGTAAATGTGTTTAACGGGGGGGATCTCACTTTATAATATTGATAATGTTCACCTTAGCTGATGCTGAAAAACTGGTCCACGCCTTTGTTTCCTCTAGACTGGATTACTGTAACGCACTTGTCATCGGGATCCCTAACAAAAGTCTGCAGAGACTGCAGTATGTTCAGAACAGTGCTGCAAGGATCCAGTATTCAATTGCAGTGGTTTAACTTTCTGTTTGACTCGGGAATACCAAAAAGCTCTGTAGTTCCTCTGGTGGAAAAGCGGTATAGGGTTCCATGGAGAAGCCTGCACTGGTTCTATCTGTCCCTCAATAGTATATCCCATTCTTACCCTATACCACTTTCCCTAGGCATCTGAAAAATCTCGTAACACCCATGATATCTACTTCAAACTAATAGCTATGGTCAAAGTACAGGTATGTGTTGAACCGGGTGCTGTCGCTATATTCACTGCAACGCTATTTTATTATTGAGAAGAGGAAAGTGTTTGTTGTTCTTTTTCTATTTTCTTTCACTAGCTGTGTAGTTCTTCCTACTTGTTAAACTTGTTAAATGCTGTCGGTGTCTCAACTTGCACCTGACCTATGACTATTAATTAAGCCTAATTGCTTTTTTTAGCCTTTAGAGTGCTTTTGCATCTCTCCATCTCCATGTGTGTCACTCGCGAATACACACACACACACACGCACACACACACACACACACACACACACGAACTCATAAGATGTCCACATGCACTCAAACACAACATGTACACAATTATGTTCCAATGTGCACAAATGCACATGTAAGCAAACTCACACACGTAGACACATATATGGATGAGCATGCATAGATGTATGCAAATGCCCGCACACACACACGCGTACACACACGCACACACACGCACACACAGAGCTTGTCTCATCAAGGAGTAGGCATTCAGGGTGTATTAATGAAGTCCTCTATGTCTCGAGCTGTGTCTGAGAATCAGGCGAGCTTTCATCTGCCTTTCTGCGTAACTTTTGTGGCCTGGACGCTCCGTGACGCTCCCTGTGAGATGCCTCATCTTTTCCAAACTTCTGCTTCGTCTCCATTACGCTCTCTCTCCTCTCTCTGTCCCAGCAGTTTTTGTATCCGAGTAGTCCTCATTTTCTCACTGCTTTGTGTCATATTCAGTTCTCCATCATTTTTCATTCTCTGTCTTTCACTTCCTTCTTTTCTCTCTCTGTCTTTGTGTTTCCTGACCTCATTGATGTGGGGAACATTTATTCCCAGACGATGAAGAATAAAAGCGCAAATTTTTCTGTCACTCTTTTCCATTTTCCTGGCCTCCATAAGCACATTAGAGACAAACTGGGCGTTAAATGTGATTGTTTGGCAATTCCCGTCGCAGCAGGTTCCTCGGATGATTGCCGTCTCATTGGATCATGCTCTCAGTTCCTTCCCGACCGGGGAGCGCTGAGGAATTGTGGGATCTCCATTGTTTCATGCAGGCTGAAAATGAGACTAATGAAAGCTTTGTGAAGAGTTGGCAAAACCTATTTATTGGTCCCCTGGTGAAGAAGAATTCAGCTCAATATAGTTTCAGAATTATACACTGCTTTAGTCAAGGACCTGACAAAAAAGGGATATTTCTTTCTATTTCTTTCCTATGAAGCAAATTACACTTATATTTCTGCCATGAATTAAGAAACACACTTTTAGTCAGTCTTTCGCCATCGTCGTAACTCTCAGCAGTTTTGCCTGGGAAAACAAGTTTCACTCACCATGAATACATCACTTCTGTGATAAACGGTTTTAAGCCAGCTACGCTTGAAAGAGATAAAAAACAATACATCTCAAGGTGGTTATGAAGACATACAGTATGGCATGACACATTAGTTGTACAAACAGACCAGTACAATTACAGTAGTGGTGTGGAGTTGCCACCATGCATCAATCCTGGCTTGGACCTTTAAAGCCTTCTCACCCCAATATCTGTTTTTAATACATTTAACGTATCCACAATCGATCTTGGTTCGCATTTTAAGATGACGCACTGTGACAGAACAATTTCAAGGTGGCACAAAGTAGCGAATGTCCTTTCATAGTTTTTACCCACAAATTATGCAGCCTGTGGGCAAAGGCAATCAGGGGTTTCTGTTGCTTTTTTTATTTTATTTAGTATAAACATTACTGATGGTTGTGACTGCTCTTACATCAGATCATTTTGATTAATGGAAGTTTTATACAATTGGGCCAGCGTTAAAATAGCTTACATCACTGCTGCAAGTGGCTTTTGAAATCAATGCTACAAGTGATACACTTATAAATATTGTCCTTAAAATTGCAGTCTATTTATAGCATGCTATTTTTGTATTGGAATCTGGCATGTTTGTTTGCACTGTATGTCCAGTACTGTTATGTATCATCTGTGTCACAATGTAGAGACATAGAAGCTGTCAACATACAGTATCTCTGTGTGTACTGCTTGGTAACTTGGTATCTGGTTCTATGACCTATACCATAATAAAGTTATATTTATTCTTATAATTAGCATTGCAAACTAAGATTTCCTGTGATCTCGGTTAGTACTGAATTAGAGTTAGATACGTTAGACATTTTTATTTATTTATTATCCATGCTGTAACCTATTCCGCCTGACCGTATGGCCATGAAACAAACAGCATACACAACGGCACACTGAAATTTCCAAAAAAAAACAATATTCTAAACTAGATGGGTACAGGCGATGTGTATGTGCATGCTGTATAGATAATATTACATCTATCATAATGCAAACAGTAATTAGCAGCAGACACTTTGAGCGAAACATAATGAGGCAAGAAAATTGTATAAGCAGAAACACAGGTTTCTCTGTTTACTCTAAAATGCTAAACATCGGCCAAATCTACTCCCAGATGGATAAATTATCCAAATCCCAACACTGAGCCCCGAGAACAACAACTCCCTAAGACCAGATCAAAGAGAACAGTGGGCCTTGTCGCCATCTAAGGCGTTCAAAACTCGCCTGGGTCCAACTTGGAAAGAAGCTGCAGTCAGAAACCAAAGCGTCTGAATCCTGCGAGATAGCTAAACATCTTCTGTCATTATTAAAACAGGAAGTAAAAGGAGTTATTTACAGATGCCTTATATGCCTGTGTTGGTTAAAGGGATAGTTTGACATTTCTGATGTCTATTAATATTTTCTCTCTCGTGATGTTGTCCGTGAATATATACTGACCAAGACGTCACATGCAAGTAATTGTGGATGACAATTTTATCGTGTTATCAGATGTGTGCATTTCCCCTCAAACACACACAGTGTAAACCTCCTGTTCATGTGACCGTGTGGAATGTAACTTTGACATGCTAATCAGCTTTCTGTGTCGGGTCACAAGCCCCGACTGGGCCTGTAGGTCACTGGAGGATATGTTTAAAAATCAGGTTTTAGTTATAGTATTTTCTCTAAATCTTGTATGTATAAAGTATTTATTTACAAACAATTAAATGTGGGACAGCATGTGGGCCGATATACATTGCTTAGTTCAGCCTATCCTCCCTAATAGACCAACCGCTACCGCGTTACTGACACAAAAAGTGTCACTACCTGTGCAGTGTTTAACATATTTTTATGCAAATAAGAAGTACAAATGGAAGGACTTCAATGAATGACCAGAAGGTAAATAATTACTTTATTACCACAATCAGCCATGAATAGCATCAAATTCAACATTTATTTATATGGAAAATACATTGTTCCCTTAATTAAAAAAATTTCAGCCCTTTTCTTCATTAATGCTCTACACATACTACTCATATTCCATCATTCTGTCGTTTTTCGTATTCACTGCTTGCTTCTCTCTATCCCCCTTCCCGGTCTCTGTGGAGTGATAGATTTCCACAGACAGGTGTAGAGCATGTGCCAGGCCTCAATATCCCCCCACTCGCCTGACCCACGGGGCCGACCTTTGGTGCTTCCTCCTGGGGCAGCGACCGGCCTTCTGTCCCCCTCCTGGTAAGGTCAGGAGGGCCACTACCACCCTGCTATGCACAAGCTGTCGCTCTGCCTTGCAAACATTTACACCTTGCTCTCCCTTTGTCACCTTCTCACAGCCTCTTTCTTCATTTGACTCACTTTGAATCACTTACTGTACATAAACAGTTTTGTGACCTTATTATAAACAAACAAGACTCCTAAGATGTACATAAAATAAAATAAATAAATGTAATGTAAATGTATTCTTTACATGCAGACTTAGAATAGTGTGTGATTAACGTAAAATGTCAGATAGCACAACATAACTGAGCTCCTAGTAAACAGGCAAGTCTGACATTTTATTTTATTATTTATTTATTATTTTATTATTATACAGATTATCCTACTGGACATTTTTAACATAACTTTTTCGCGCTAACTGAAACAAGAGAAACTTATTTATTAACTATATTGACAACCCAGTCCTTATGAGTTTCAATAACATTAGGTTACAATGTGATACATTTTAAATGAATCACATTGTAATTAAAACAGCTTTACAATAGATATATTTCAATGTTATAGCTTTAAATAACTAATATATATGTTGAGTGATGTAGCTAAAGGTGAACTTTAGATACATCAGTCAACATATGATTTAAAAGTAAAAAGTATGGTATAAAATTAGTGTTAGTATAAAAAATAGTAATACGTAAGTAATGCATTTTATTTTATTTCGGAAGTTGGAAATTTCTAGTTCCGTCATATAATTGTTAGCTAAACAGTCAATGATTGAGTAAGGGAAATTTCAGCATCTTGCTCAAGGGCACATCAACAGGAAAATATGGATGCATATGCAGTACATATACAGTATAAAGCATATATGAGCCTTTGCAGGGGTCAACCTGTGATATTTTAGTTTCGGTCTGTAATCGGCCCACCTGCCTCGCTCTCTTTCTTCACCCCCCATCGGGGACAGTTGAATAATCCCTGCGCCCAAAGCCAGCTGTAATCCTGTGACATAATACTGGCTTCTAATTGCCTCCTGAAGTGTTTCACACCGACTCAAGCAGTCATATTTAACCCCCTCACAGCTGCCAGGGCCAGGGAAAACATACATTTCCACAATTTAATGAAATATTATCAACGAAAGCTCCAAGTGCGTTTTCATATCATTTACAAGGAATTTTTTTGTACCATTTTTGACATTTCAACTCTTCGTGTGTAGTTTGTTATGAGGCATACATTCGGGGTGTTTTACCAAACTACATATGTTAACGCCAACATATGTGGTATCAATATGTGCCAGTATTAACAGATGGCATGCTAGAAAATAACGTAAAGTCCTCTCGTCCCAGACACAGGGCATGTTAGGACAACTGAATTATACACTGTTGGGGGTTGTGATTAAATAAAAAAGTGCGTATAGTTCAAAACCTCAAGATGTGAGTTTTGTATATCACTCCAAATAGACACACAGGGAGCTTGGATTCTGTTTAATGTCCACCAATAGGTGTACGTAGTGAGTTAGGGTGGGGGATATGGCTGAAACCTTCCAACACAGTATATATAATGTTATATCAACAGTATTAGCCACGGTAAAATCAAGCTCTGTTTCTACAATTCTACAACAGTATATTCGATTAAGAAATGCTTATACATAAAATATCTCTCTGGTAATGCCTATTTTGGCCTTATCCAGTGAATTAAATACTATTAAATAAGCAGGCAACTCTGTGCCACCTCAAAGAGGCCGCACTGTAAAACAATCCTGGCCACTGATTCAATGTTCCGTTATAGAAAAACTGTAGCAAAAATGTTTATCGTCACATATCACCACTAGTCAGGCATGAATGGATCTATGCATGTTTTAGGTGTATTTAGTAGGTGAGTATGTAGTATGTAGTAATTAGAACATGGATTATATCTGAACTAAATAAAATAAAAAGTTTTTGACATAGATCTATGTTAGAAATAGATGCTCTCCTGATCTCCATCAGCTCCATGACAGGAGGATGTCAGGTTAAAACAGCCCCGCTAATCTATTTTCCACAACACCATCACATTTTACACCCCCTTTACTCGACTGTGTCTAACACCATTTAGATTAGAGTTAGTTTGAGAGAACACCTGAGCTGCAAGCAGTAACCTGGTTTTAAATTAAACCAAAACCACCAAACGTTTACTTATTTGAGACACATTAATTACTACAAACAACATCATAAACCCAGTACAGCTGAAGACAAGGGGATATCTGAGGTAGTACTATTTGTTGTCACAATCAAAATATACCAACAAAATGACAAAATGACAGCGTTACAATTAGTGTTTCAATTGTGAATCTCTATACAGGAAACCCCCTCCGATCCGATTATTGATCTGCCTGAAACAAATTCTAGACTTCGAGCTGGTTCCTGTCCATCGTGTGGGGTGAACCATGTAGGAAGCTAGCAGGCCTACAGGCCACCTCACTTCCATTCCTGTCACATTCTCCCTAATAGGTAGTGACAGTCTGTAGCGACGCTAGCTGGGAGAGAGAGAGAGAGAGTGAGCGAAAGAAAAGGAGAGAGCAAGTGATAGAGAGCAGTGGCTTTGACAGGGAAGAAAGAAAGGATGGATGAAAAGAAGAAATAACAGATGAAACAAAGAAAGTAAGAAATGTAGAGGAGAAAGACGGAGAAGGGGTGAGATGGTGGGGTGAGATGATGGGGCATGGTGCCAATGTTAGCTGGAGGGGCGCGTGGGGGGGAGGGATGGGAGCCCACGAGGGATGATGCTGGCCTCACAGATGGATTATGTCTTACAACAACATGAAACACCGGCCCAGCGAAGCATATTGAATAATTCCCAACACAATAAATAATTTAATTCACACTTACATTTTCCTCACGAAACAGACTGGGCATCAAAGAAGGTGTGTGAAATAAATATATTAATCCATACAATCAAAATAATAGTCAAATGGATGCATTACTTTTGGATAATTTGTAATACATTTAGTAATACATTCAATAATTGATTATGTATCTAGAGGGTTACTACAGTAGTAATATAAGAAAAAATAATCACACTTTAGTAGTTTCATAGTGGAAATCTATTAACCGTGGTAACCAATTGCACCAGTGCCTAATGGTAATACAACAGATATTTGTACTGGTTTTGTAAATGGGTCAGTGTTACACTTCTGCCATGCTGAGATATGACAAAAGATCCAAATATGTCTTAGTTGTGCAGAGAAATTACCCTAGAGTAGATAAACAATTATGACAAAACCCAACAAGCATCAGCCAAAAATAAGGTAAATGACATAACAAGACAGGACAAGTGTAGTGGGTAGTGGAGGGAGGGAGAGAGAGAGAGAAAAAGTGAGAGAGAGAGAGAGAGAGAGAGAGAGAGAGAGAGAGAGAGAGAGAGAGAGAGAGTGTGTGTAGCCCCATAACGTGGAGTTGTTTCCTCCTGTCAGCTCTTCTACAACAACAGAAACATATTCCAGTCGTGAAGAGGATTAAAGGGGGTTGTGGGGTAGATGGGAATATTATATGTGCATGCATACTCATATTTCACACTCTCACTCTCTTTCTAATGCACTCACTGCTTTTTGTTGATGTCCATGTTTCAAAACAACAATAAACATTTAATAGTAATAATAAACATTAGACCAAATATAGGCGAGAATACAACATCTATGTCCCTATTTTATTAAGGAAAGGACGATTAATTTGCATCCAAATCCAAATAGTGGAACTACAGGCTCTGCTTGCCCTGTCAAAGCTCTCTCGCTTTCAACCGCACACACACATACACACTGCCTCCAAACACAGGAGACATGAAAGACCTGATATCAAACACACTTGTACAGTAAACTCTGAATCTCTTTTGAAGCCTCGAAACAACACACACACACACACACAAACATTTAATTTCTTCTCACCTTTCATGGCTGAGATGATAAAATACATAATTAAAGTCTATGTCCATAGAAAAACAGCTCTCTCCTGCAGCGACAATAAACAGCGCTCTCTCGCTCTCTCTGTCTGTCTCTCTCTCTCACACACTCTCCTTGCTCTGAGCTCCCAGCCTACCGCATGAGAATCCATGTGACTCTGACATCAGGCCCAAGCTCCTCCCCTATCCTCTATCTGACATGGCTGTTGACCAATAGAAGCACCCGGGACCCAGAGCCAGATTTGATATGCCGCTTTCTAATTTGTGTCTGCTCTGTGCACTGGTGTGTGAGTATGTGTGTGTGTCAAGATTTGGATAGCCATTGAGTGCTTTGCCTTTAATGCTGTACTCTGTCACACTCTTGAAAAGCATTTTAATCTACCCCTAATTTGTGTTACAATTAATCAAACCCCATTTCCCCATTTTGAAATTATAGCTAGATCTAATAGTATAATATAAACAGTCATAACAAACATACATTTTACAAACAAACAAACTGGAGTCATCACATGGGATAGTCGTTTCAAAAAGTAGAACCAACACACCTTAAAACACACAGAGCTAACAATACAATGACAAGCACATACCGATGGGGTTGGCCAGCAGGATCTTGCCAAACGACCAAACGAGAGAGAAAGAGAGAGAGAGAGAGAGAGAGAGAGAGAGAGAGAGAGAGTGTGAGGGTGTGTGTGTGTATGTGCGCATGTGTGCGCTTACATATGCTTGAGTGTTAGCTTTCATGCGTGCATGCTTTTGTGCATGCGCGTATATCCCTGCACATGTTTGCAAATGTGTCTGTGTGTGTGTCAGCAAATGTCTCTGTGTGCATGTTTTCGCATGCATGTGTGTACATGTTTTTGCGTTGTGTGTATGTATGCATGTAAGTACGCACATAACACTTCCTTTCTCAATGCAACAACAACTAGATGTTGACCAGTCAGAAACAACTTCCTCCAACCCCTGACCCTTGCGAGAAGGCTGAAGGGGAGTTGTGTCACAGCCTGGGCAGACCAGACGTGTGTGTTTTTGTCTGGCAGGGAAGGTCAATGTCCTGCAGAATGTGAAAGACGTCTCCATATATTTGGGACACACTGGCTATCGCAGCATAAACCCAGCAGCAGCAATGTTAACACGCAAGTTTAAAACATGTTTTTTTTCCCTCTTAATAGAACCAAGTTAGGAGATGAAGGAGTACACTATATTGATTCTGTTGTTATGTTTGGGAGCCATAAAACAGCTGTGTGATTAAAACCCTGTGTTTCCGATGCCTCCCGAAAGCCAGTCCAATGCCCAAGGAAAACACAAACAATCAGGCTGTTATTGGCTTATCTTTCCCTGCCTCTGCTCTCTCTATCCTTCACACCTGCACCCTGAGGCTGTCGTCCAACAAACAGAGGGAATTCGTTGAGCTGGTTGACACGGTGGACGGTAATGATGTGCAGCCGTGCTGTGACCCACGGCCTTCAGCGCCACACTAACCCCCCGCCCGCCCGTCATGACGGAAACACAAGACGAAACACAAAACAGATCAATTTGTGCTAAGCTGCGGGCCGAGGCCCGTGTACGAGACGCACAGCGTCCGCTGAGACCCAGGCAAATGATCGGGCAGCAATTTAGGCTCGCTGGAAACGCTTCTCCCTCAAGGAGGCGATTCATGGATGGCATAGGAATGACACACACATACACACGCACACGCATGTTCTCCAGAAACACATTCGCTCGCGCTCTCTCTCCATCACTCTCTCACCCCTCTGTTAGAACACTAACAGAACACTAACACTAACGCTAGAACACTAGTGTTCGTGCGGGTGGGCGCTAACCCTAGCTACATGACATTGCATGAACACAAGCACAAGTTCTCATCAGGAGTGGAAATTGAACTATCGCCTGTTATGTTTGAATGTAAAATAAATGATGAGTGTTACTAATAACCCGTGCTATTGGTGTCCAGAAAATTATTAGATTTTAAACACATACACACACACACACACACACACACACACACACACACATCCTAACCCCATCAACTGAAGCCTAATTAACTGGCAACCTGCCATCTTAACCCCCCCCCCACACACACACACACACACACACACTCCTGCCCCTCTTGCTACTTGGCAAACTCGTCTCTAAGCCACAAACAGAGTGATTAAGTGCGCGTGTGTGAGATAATTCCCCCCATAACCAGCGTAAGAAGGAGCAGTTGATAAACGACTGTCTTGGGCCCCGAGTGTAGCTACATCACGGTGTTAGCTTGTGTGTATTGCAATGTGTGTTTGAGTGTGATTGTGTGTGCACTGTAAAAGGGCAATGAGTGGCGGGGGGGGTGTTGTGGCCCTTTCCTGGTCTGTTAACAAAGATACTTTATTTAAGAGCAGTGTTGATGTAGAGCATGATCTAAACCTCCAGCCTAGTCACTGTCCTAATGATCCAGGAGACTAAAACATGGCATCTGATTTTCAAGACAAAGCCACATACTCTCACACACTCTCTCTCTCTCTCTCGCACACACACACAGAGATGACTGAATGTATCCACTTCACCTAACCTGCATGCATTTGGACTGTGGGTGAAAACCTACGCATACATCCACAGTCATGTGTCCTGTTCTATTGACGTTCTCTTAAGCAAGACGCTGAACTTCCCACTCACTCACCCATCCACCCACACAATTCTCCCATTCAATTATTACTGTCAGGTGAAATGCACGTTAATGCAATTTTCTGCCTTGAGGTGAAACTAAATGAAAGCTTGTTAAAAATACATAGAGTATTGTAGAGTTTCATATGGTTATATTATATATGATTTTTGAACAAGAAAAAGAACGCAGCAATGTGTCTCTACCCAAGGTGAAATTCATGTCAAGGGGAATTTCCCATTGGGGATAAATAAAATATGCTATACTATCATGAACAATAAAATAAAATGTATCACAAAACCAGCTGATACTAAAAATCTGAATGATTCAATGACTCTATCAAGTTAATTGAATGATTCATTGATTACTTTTAACGTTTTAAAGAGATCTGTCCTGAACTGGTAAATAACCGGGGGACAGACTGGCTGCTGAAAAAACAAAAACATAATGACGCTCATTATACGAGGCCCTCTGATTTTCCTTGAAGCCTTTCTTAGTCAGGTGATCTGTGACCTCTGTCAGGATTAAGTTCTCATCATCCTTCAGTGCTTGGAGGTCGTATGAGGCCATCGGGCCTGCTGGCTAGCAGCCACGACTCATCTTGGATTTTTAATATGACAGCCTGGATAAAGCATCCAGAACCTCTTGCTCACAAACATTGAGATATATTTTCAGAGTATTTTGATGGTTTTCTTAGTTAATTTAATAAAATATTGATTGGTAGTTCATCATTATTTATTATTAGGTAGTTTGTGTGTGTATGTAACTATATAACAACAATACGTGCTGCACAAGACATTTATCGACAAATAAGATATATTACGACACAGTAGAATGTGACCTCTCGTTCTCCTTCATGGTGACTTAAGGTCCTTTTACACCAAGAGCTTGACGAATGAACAACATGAAAAAGTGAAATCTTTGTGCCAAAACTATTTACATCTGCCGCAATGCTTCAAACATAATTCCAAGAGTTTCACACTGCCGATAAAAAGGACGGACAGGCCGATTGACTGACTAAAAAATGAACAGTCATCCAGCGACGATTACTTGGTAGTAGTAGTGCTGAACAAGAAATCTATCTTGTTCAGGAGCCCCTGAAAGTGGCAGTATTTGAGAACGACACTGACCCAGTTCCAATAGGTCTTGGAGATCTTCCCCATCTGAGAAGACAGAGGACACATCTCTGAGAACCGATGAAAAATGTACTGGATGACAAAACCATCATATTTGCTATGTAGGCTATTAGTGTGCCTTTATCGCAATCTCGTTAATGTAAAAACGGTCAATTGTTCATTTGCCATATTTATATCCAAGGTTTGTAATGATACCTTCCCATATTTTATCTTAATTCTTTAGACTTTTTGGCCTTTATCAAAACTTTTACTGACTGATGCAGAATAAAAACAATGGGTTCCGCCGTTTTCACGTGATAATAAATGGTTTATTGTGATTGGTGGATCCCATTTCATCGCCGGGCAAAAGTATGAAAAATCGACCTTATTGCAAATGAACCAAATGCCGCTTTGTGAACTTCTGCATGTGTATGTATAGTGTTTTTTTGTAAAATACATTTAAAATAATTTCACTGACTAATTTATAAATGAAAATCGTGCTTATTATAATAGGGCCTTTATGAAGTCATCGGAGCTCCTCCATGTTTCAGCCAGATTACATCTGTTCTCATCACTCCTGAGTGGACCAGACACATCACCACCTCAGCCCAAAGGAGCAGAGAACCAGTTAGCCGGGTCGTCTGGAGCAGAACAGGTCAGAAAGCAGGCCAGTTAGAATCCTTGAGATAACTTAAGAGGTCCTGTTCAAAATCTCATTTAGCAGATGCAGTACAGAGTACAATTAGTGTACTGCAGGTTGGGGTCATCTTGTCATCTTGCTCCAGGATGCTTAAGGTGGGTCCAGGACCTTTCAGCTGGGAGTTGACCACTACATTTCTTAGTAGTGATAAACGGCTACAGTAGGTACACATTTGACCTTTTCTTACATTCACTGAACTGAATAGCTAGTCTATTAACAGGGAGGAGTTGAGTTGTGGATTGCAAAGTTAGCATGGATGATATAACAACAAAAAGATTGTTTATGGTCTGGGGGGGGGGGGGGGGGGGGGGGGGGGGGGGGGGGGGGGGGGGGGGGGGGGGGGGGGGGGGGGGGGGGGG
>JAOEHI010048208.1:0-20483 GCA_025447815.1 Percopsis transmontana | reverse complement strand
ATATACACACAAACTAACCACAAACAACAACAAAATGGACCACAACATTAATTGTACATTTTGGTTTGGAATATACACATATACACACACACATGCATATATACATACACACTAACAAGCTACAGTACAACTCTGCTTCAAAGTAGTTATTTTTAAAAGAGAGATTTTATGACAATTTTATGACAATTAATGGCACTATTTAAATCAGCTGTTTTGCATGCTTACTCTGTATAGGGAACAAAAGAAGGTTTAAAAATATTTATGAAATCTCACAATGATCTTACACTGTTCCATTATTTGGAAGGCTAAAAGCTGTAATAGTTGTACTGAGGCCAACAGAGGGCAGTACAATCTCTTTGTTTGACCAACAAATTTTTCTAATGGCCTTTGCGTCTCAACAAATCATGTTGCAGCTGCTTGCTTGCTTTCTATCTGACATACACACACACACCTTCTAGATTTTTGTCATTGAGAGTGGGTAATGAGAAGGGTCTAGTTTTACAAGCTAACTTCAATGACCATCATTTGTGGATAATGCATTGGTCAACATAAACCTATTGACATTGTGTTAGCCAAACCTATCCAATGCTGTGTCCAACCAGTGGAGTGTCCAACCAGTGGGCGGCAGCATTGAGTGAATACACTGTTTTGGACAGATCCATCCCAACATCCCAATCTTGCTCGCTAACATACACACACGTGTTGAAAGACGAGAAAAACACTTGAATGTGGCTATCAGACTATGTGTGTGCTTGTGTGATATTGCAACAAAGGGAAAATCCTTCCTGTTGTGTTGTCTGGGTTGTATTTGCAACTGTGTTGTGTTTGCTTTGGAAACAGAAGGTCTGTCTCGTGCAAAGAAAGAAAGTGGTGAACGGAAATGGATGTGCAGAAAAAGAGCCAGACAGACAAAGACAAAGCTGCACAGGTAGAGACAGAGAGGCAGGGCAGGAAACCCCATGCCTGCAGGCAGAGGCCAGTTGGCACCTAAACAGAGGAGTGGAAAAGCTTAACAGACAGGTACAGGCACACACGCACACAAAATGTTCAAATGCATATGTACGTAGAGAGCTGGATGTGTTACAGTAATTGCTAATTGCTGTTCCAATGGAAAGCCTAATTAAACCCCTTTACTCATGCTTGCTGTCTGCAGAGGCCTCTGTATGTGTGTGAGTAGACAGATGGCCATAGAGCGACAGGGCGATGAAAGGTGGTTGTGGTAACCACATAGCTGTTGTAACTTGATATTCTGACTAACAGCGGCTCAAAAGACATTCCTGGCCCGTTATAAGGTTCACCTGAGAACAGCACAAAGAGACAGTAAGGAAGGGGAGTGGGGTGCACAGACACACTTGTTGAACTTCCATTGACTCCACTGACACAAAGAGGCCCTAATCACCACTGGGGTTTGCTACATTGGAGAGCTGCAAGCCAGGCACCTTTCCTTCACGTAGCCTAAACATGAGACAGATGCGTCTGTGACTTGGAACACTGTAGCACACCTGACTTTTCCTTAGCACGGTGCTCTGCGGGCATTTTGTTGATTTCAAAGGGTATGTTTCATGTTCTTGTTATCAGCCTGTCACCTCAAACAATCATCAAGATAGGGATGAACATAACAAATTCTGGACTACAGTGTTCCTTTAATGATAAAACTGACATGCATGTAAAACTACATTGATTGATTGTGCTTTATTGATAATACATTCTCTTATTTGTAGACATAATATGCCAACACACTAAGTTATTGCAAGCGAGATGTTTATTATGAATGCTTTACACACACACTTATAAATAAAGTAAAAAGTAACCAGGTCTGCTTAGACTTGGAGGGAGAGAGAGAGAGAGAGAGAGAGAGAGAGAGAGAGAGAGAGAGAGAGAGAGAGAGAGAGAGAGAGAGAGAGAAAGAGAGAGAGAGAGAGAATGTGTGTACGTTTTCTGCTCTGATTAAAGAAAAGAAAGGCAGGAATGCTGTGAATAAAAGGTCTTATTCTCCTACCCACCGGGCACATGGACACAAATTCATGGAGGCAAGGAGGAAATGTTTTAGTACTGGTGTACAGATGAGAGCCGACAATCTTACTGTTAAGCTGTTAGAGCACCATTTACAGCTATGTAACAGCAACAGTACTCCAAAAAAAACACTATCCAGTTTATATCTGAAGCCACACGGTTGTGCAAAATTATTTGGCAGACAAGTAGACATAATCTTACAAATTTATCTCCATTTAAAATATGCCTTAATAAAATACAAGCTTACACAGAATTTTACATTATATTAAGGTTATTATATTAAGGTTAATTAATATCA
The DNA here is from genome assembly GCA_025447815.1 of Percopsis transmontana. Taxonomy (NCBI): domain Eukaryota; kingdom Metazoa; phylum Chordata; class Actinopteri; order Percopsiformes; family Percopsidae; genus Percopsis; species Percopsis transmontana. Next base: position 18,172 of record JAOEHI010048208.1, on the reverse strand, counting down.
AGTCAATTGATCCTGCACAATTGAGTTATATTAAATAAAACAGTATTGACCATGTGTTAAAATCACAGGCCTTAGGCTTAATTGGTTGGTTTATTATTACATATGGAAGAGAGAGGGGATTAAAAAAAAAAGTAATCTTTTTCCAATCTTCCTGGTTTACATAAACACTTGGACAGAAATCGTAGTGGACCGTCTCTCTTATTCTAGTGACCATTCCAACATGTAACATAATATAGAAACTATTCACATCTGTATTCAATTAATTAGTGTCCACTAAAAACATAGTCTTAAATGATTTCCCTTTGAAATGTCGCTGCTGCAGAATTATATTAACCAGATGAAAGTGGGTAAATAACGGACACACCGAAGAGCGTAGGTATAGACACTTGAATGCACAATATTGACGTCCGTGCTGGTACTGAATGGAGCGCGTAGTGCCGCATAGCATCAATGGAACCACAACGTTCTCAATCACACACACACACACACACACACATTATAGTATTCGGCCTTCTGCCAGTATACAGGCCTTACCTAGGTATTTTATAGTGAAGCCCCGTGGCGGATTGAGGGACCTCCGCATCCATCCCTCCCTCAACACCTCCAAGTGGTCCTCCTTTCCTTGGATCAAAAGCACGTGCTCGTCTATCCATCCCAGAAAAAATGTCTCGGACACGGCCTCCGTAATCCGCTGGTTCCATACGTGTTGCTGGGTATTCTCTGCTTTAAAGTCGGCGAAAATTTCATAACCGGTGTGGTGCCTCGGCAGCTCGTCGCTTTCCGACACCCCGGCTGCGCCGCCAGCCTCCCCGGTCCCAACCCTGGACAGCACTATAGCCAGGGAATGTGGGGCTATCTGCAGGAAAGACTCCATTTTCGCGTCGGTCTCCCTAGCTAGCTGCCAATTGCAATAATATCATCGTATTGCTATAAAAAAAACAGTCCATGTTTGCCAGAAGGTGTCTAGCTAAGGCAAGGCTAGGCTCGGCATCAGCCGCATATCCACTGTATTGTGTACGTGAGGCTAGCCTGCTAGCTCACGTTAGCTGCCTAGTTGAATTTAAAGCACATTCCTCCACCTCAGCTGTCTTTCTCCCTACCGATTTACAAACGTAATATTTCACACCGTGCACGGTGCAGGCATTTAATAAAGAACAAATTCAAGAAGTATTCTCTCCAAACATTTAATGACATTTGTGGTTTATGGTGTTTAGACGGAGGGAATCGCTGTCGTTTGATATCTTAGTAGCGCTAGCTGTTGGCTAATGAATTCACCCAGGCAACGGATGCGGCGCAAGTCCCCTTGCCGTCGCCAGGCAGCAGTCTCTCGATCTCGTGGGACACCAGTTCTTCCTTTCCAGTTCCACCGAATTCGCCAACGATGGAACGGTCCGACTGTACCGGTAGGTGGGTTTAAAATGTCTCTCCTTGAGCCTGACCAACCCGCTGGAATGTTTTATTTTTGTGGATGAAAAGGGCTGGTAGCCCTGTCTCCGACAGGTACGGCACCAGAAGCAGGAATACAGCCACACACCAGTGTCAAGCTCACAGAAAAATAGACCAACTTCCGGTCTAAATTTGTCAATATTACATTTTTCAAAGCAATATTACTGTTTATGCTGATTAAAACAAATAAACCAATGAAGTAAAGTATTGAAATCGTCTTTGTGCTTGAAATAAAAACAGAATAGAAGGACAATACTTGAGATTATATTTATTTTATTTTGAAACCGACAGCAAAAACGGTTTTATTGCTGTTAATTTGATACATATACATTTCAAGTAGGTCTATGGGTACGCCCCCATGGAAGAATAGGTAGATTGGTAGTTCTACTTAAATTTAATAAAAAATAACGTTTACATCACTTAATTAACCTCTACCTCTGTTTTTGTTTTGCTTTCTGAATTTACACCTACACGAAACAAAACAGAAATGAAAAGAATGATTGAAAGAAATAGAAAGATGGATACAATATCTCTTACATGCATATAATCTATATGCATATGTTGCCCTACTAATTACACTGTGCTTACCTTTTATATTAACATTGTCTTGTTTATTTTTTTTTTGGTATTATTATATTATATATATTCTATTATAATAAAATAGAATATTTGTTAATTGTTTAGATTTCCCCGGAATTGTAATATACTTTTGCAGAGTCTTTAGCCTAAATTTAAAAATAAACAACATAAGTATAACGCTGGTGTCAGTCATCTAACAGATGATTGCAGTGATAAATGTAAACCTCACTGCCTACTGGTCATCAAGTATAGTAGGCAGTGTGAGAATTAAAAGGCATGGGCATATTCCATTTAGGGTTTTTGGTTATTTACTGTATTGAATTCACAGTGGAAGGACAATGTGTACAGTGTGTCGATGAAAAAAGAATGATAACCACTATTACATCCTCCCGGACAGTAGGTGGAGGCATGCTGATTTTTCATTTATTGCCGTTAGCCATAACCCAAAGAAGTACAAGAAGACGAAGAAGAAGGTAAAAGAAACGAACTGAAGTGGCTTTGCTAGCTACAAAAATAGGTAATTTTCTGGATTTGTCGACTGTGACACGGAGTACTCTAGTTTGGTACATGACCAAATAGGGTTACAAATGCTGAAAATATGGTTAACTGTAACGTTGAAACTTTAAATGTTGTTTTATATTTCCTAGTCAGACATGCTAACTTAATAGCACAATCCACTTAATTGCTAGCATCTGCAGCGTCCATGGGTACCGTAGCTAGCTAGGTACAGACAGTATACTGATATATGATGTTGTATAATAACAACTTATATGTAAGATTAACAGGTAAGCTTATAATTAGTTAATAAAGGCAGAACGTAAATGCAAATGGTTAAAATGGGACAGGAGGAACTTCCTCTTTGCTAAGACCTTGGCTGCTTTGTCGAACTTGAATATGGCTTGTTTAACCTTAATTTGTACGTCTTCGAGAGCACCTGTGAAGAGGAAACTTAAACTGCTAGCTGATGTTCTGTATATCTACAGTATTTCAATCTACAATAACGTTCAATCTACCTTAACATCTGTTTGCAATCAAAACCCTCAAATCAGAGGCTGAAACAGGGCTAACGTTAAATCTCTCATATACACTTTGCATGCAATAACATGCAAGCTATGAAATAACGCAACACATCTACACACACTCTCAAACTATTACGGTTTTCTTCTTCCATTCCAATTTCCATCTATCACAAAAATCAACATGTGACTATTTTCCAGCTGTCCGTCCACTCAGACCTATCAAGGGCTTTAACATAAGGCAGTGTGATAAAGGTAAAATGTTCACACAGGGTTTACGTTTGTTCTATCTGCAGATTCACTTAAGTCTTGAACCATCCCCATGGCTGGTTCCCAGTGGGAGCTCCCTCCGGAGCTATGCTGCCGGCCCATGGCCTTTGTGGCACTCACAGGTCTTGATGTGGTGTACAATGCTGTGCACCGGGCCATCTGGGACGCGTTCTGCGCTAACCGACGCGCCGACAGGGTTCCCATCTCTTTCAAAGTTCTGCCAGGGGACCACGAGTATCCCAAGTGCCGTACCAAGGTGAGCAAGATAATTCAAGATTAGGCCGGCCCTATAGCTTTAATTATATGTTGTACTTTCTGATGAAACAAAATGCTCTTTATACACGTTTGCAGGAACAGTAAGAGTAATTATCTCTATGAATTTTTAAAAGCCACTTGACATTCCTAAGGCAAGGTATAGCCTGTTGGGTGTGCCTTTGTCTTTTATACGGGATTCAAGTTGAAAAAGGACAAAGTAAATTAACTGACAAGTTGAAAAACGGACAAAGTAAATTCACTTACAGACCTTAGAAGTGTGGCAGAGCTAGTTTGCACACGTTAACCTTTCCACGTCTACAATTTCTCGAACTCCAGAGAACCTCGTATGAGTGGTACATCCCTAAGGGCATCTTGAAAACCGGTTGGATGAATAAGCATCTCAACCTTGTGCCTGCGCTGGTTGTTCTGTTCTACGAACTGGACTGGGATGACCCACAGTGGAAAGAAAAACAATCTGAGTGTGCTACAAAAGTGGAGATTGTCAGGTGTGTATTGTGTGCTAATAAGCAAAGGTCTGTTCTTTAAACTCAGTTTAATTTTTTTAAATGTCACTTTAAAAGGTCATTGCTTTCAAAGGTACTCTTCTGTATCCAGAGAGTGTTGTAAAAAAGGTTGTTATTTCGGTTTAAAAAAAATCAAAGAGTGCATGCCATTCTTCTTCAAGTGCTAAGTGGCTAACACTCCTCTCTGCTCCTTGCCCTGCTGCGCTCTTCGGGTCATTCCATGCCCTACCCCTCCCCCTACAGCCACGTGCACATTTCAGTTTTCAGAATTGTTCACTGAAACCAAGGGTGGGTGGTTAGCAACACGCCTGCTTTTATCAATGTTAAATTTTTCTTTTGGGTATTGCTGGTATTCGAATACCAAACAGTTCCACTTGAGAAATGTTTACTTATGAGCCAGTCACTGCGAGCCAATTTGTAGCACAGACGCAGAATTTGCACTGCAGAGTGAAATGGTGACAAAGGCTTAGGGGAATTGCAACCAATTTTGACCTGGCCCTCATTTTTCCATCTCATGTCAATTGTGGCAATTGCTGATGACTAAAATCTAACCAAACAATTCAGTTTATAATTCTGGAAAGTTCCGCTGCCGAGCCTCAATAGATTATTTGGCAACAAACGGCAAAAAAAACACTCTAAAAAAAGGACATGTTTTAGCTAAGTTAGTCTGTATCGTTAATGCTGTTACAGGACCCAGGACGTGGTTGTTTATTCTTGTTTTGATAAGTTAAAGGCTGTGTAATTTGTTTCAATGTGGAATGTGAGTTTGTGCAGCCCTTTAAGACTGTAATGTGATTAAGGGCTATAGAAAAAATGTTGACTTGACTTGACATGAAAGATAGAGCTGTAATTCCTTATTTGATGCTGTAAATGCGTGTGGTCCAATGATAAACGAGGAAGTGGGTTATGGCTTAGGCCTTCCCTACAATCAGCCAGGGACAAAAAACTACTATATGTTAACAAACAGTATATAATAACAAACAGTATAATTTAGGATACATTTGTTCTAAAATGACATTGTTTTTATTATGTCTATATAAAATGGAGCATAGGTAAATATCTTTTTAGTCAATAACACATACTGTTGTATACCCATAAAGATTGCATTAACCTGCACAAATCTCCTAAACAAGTCACTGACTAAACACTGACAACTGCTCAGTAATATCATATCTATTCTTGCCGTTAAGCGCATTCCTTACAAGAAGCATCATACAGCATAATGGCTACTTGAAATCCGTTAAAACATGAAGGTGCTTTACCATGTGAGTGTACTATTAGAGGTCCTAACAAGTATTGTGAGTAGAGTTCACAGAGGTGAAAGTGGGATATACTGTATATACTGTTGTTTATTTGTGTGTGTGTGTGTGTGTGTGTGTGTGTGTGTGTGTGTGTGTGTGTGTGTGTACGCTGTTAGGACCAGTCTTCAGGGCCGTAACACCAAAGTGGCAGTGGTTCTGATTCAGAAAAAAACCCCTCTACCTCCAGGTAAGGCCCACCATTAAATCATTTCAGAGCTATGAGCACTAGTCCTTATAATGCGTAGCTATTGATTATTCTAATGCTATCAATTACATCTTCTTTATTTTTCCTCACACATCTCTAATTGAGTCCCTGACTGACTGGTTGGTTTCTAGTGGTATTGTTAAGTGGCAGCGATACTAACTCTACAAAACAGGTAGCAATATAGGTACCATTGTACAAGAGTCCCTAACCTTTCCATGGTTCTCCAGGTGAGGACCTGGTGGCATCAGAGAGAGCAGCAGCACTCTGCAATGCCTGCGATCTGTCTGGCAAGAGCCTTTTCGTGCTGCCCCACACTGACCACCTGGTGGGATACATTATCAGGTACACTCGCCTTAGCTAGTCTGACTCTAATCACCTTAGCCCAGTGTTTCTTAATTGGAGTAAGTATGTGTAGAAACCTTGTTACAGGATGCTGTCCTTATTCTAGGAGAATGTTTTCTGCTTGCAAAAACTGGTGGTTAACCAGTTCAACTGTTGGCAAATGTACTAATTGTAAGTCGCTTTTGATAAAAGCGTCTGCTAAATGCTGTAAATGTAAATGTATTTTAATAAATTAAAATGTATGTATGTTATATGTATGTAACTTTGCAATATTTGCACATCCTTTCCAATTCTATCATGGAAATATATTTATGTTTGTACAAACTCCATTTGATAGCTATTCCCCCTGCTGTTCCAGGTTGGAGAATGCCTTCTATGAGCACGCACAGACCTACTACTACACTGAGATCCGACGCGTCAAATCCCACAAAGAGTTCCTCAACAAGACTACTCATCAGGTTTGAACATACACACAAAAACCCACCCACCCTTGCAAATTTACAGCGATACTGAACTTTTGTTAAACCCTCAACTCTGTAGCTTCCGTTGCTCTGTATTAAGTCCTCACACTGACATTGAGTTAATGGACTGAAACTGGATTGGCATCTTCATCCGCCATTGACTATCATTAGCCGCATTTCCATTAACCTGCTTAATGCACAATTTGAAATTGCGAACTAAAAAACAAGTAATGGAAACACGTGAATTTCCAAAAAAATAAAATCTCGCAAAAACGTTTATACACTTGCATGAGGTGGTTTTTCAGACAATTGCAGTGGATGCGATTTGAAATCACTGGGATAGCACTCATAAACCTATATCTTGGAAGGTCGTCGCCATGTTTAGTTGGAATGACAATCGCAAAAAGAGAAAACCTTTAATCACATAACATCACTCAATGGAAACGGCAACCATTGTGTTTTGTCGACCTTTTCAAAATATCGCTTCTATTTTACACCCAACTGCAATGGAAACTGTTGTAGTGTTTAATTTAACATATATCTATGTTTTTGACTTGACAACTTGAAATATTCAGTACCTTAAATTACAACAACAAACTGGAGTAATTTAAGAATACATGCTACCAAGTGCCGACAGAGATCAGCATTGTTGACATGTTAGAAGTGTTTATGAACAATAATGGAAGTGAATGACGCGCAACTTCTGAAAACGAGGGGTTAATTCATAGTGAACATCTGCAGAAGAATTTATAATATTACCGTAAGGAAGGATTAACAAAAAATAAATATATGGATTTACTTTTGTGTTTCCCCTCCCTAAATGTTTACTATGTATATAAATGTTTGTCTCTCTCTTTTCTTCGCTTTGCAGTTGTTGTTTGTCAGGCACCAGTTTAAGATTGGCTTCTTCAGCGAACTGAAACAGGACACCCAAAATGCTCTTAAGTGAGTCCAAACCAAAAGATATATTCTGGATGGGATTATGACCTGTACCTGGGTTAGCAAAGTCTCTCTGACACCAGTTCTTGTGAGGGACAAATCCCATCTTGTGACCCTTACAATTATCCTGGGTTTGTTGAATATATATTTTCCACAGCGCAGGAAACCTTGTTTTTGTATGCATTTTAAAAGGAGCGATCTAGATCTGTTTATAACAACAAGAATGAGTTGGCTGGTTTACCAGTCACATCAAATTGTCTAGTGGCTTTAGTTAACATACCACACTGATTGTGTGTGTGTGTGGGGGCAGGTACTACAGAACAGCAAGCAGTCTGGTTCATGAGCTGAGAGCCCACGAGACTAACATGCTGGAGATCAAAACGTTGGCTGGCTTTATCAACTATAAGGTACATGTCTATCTTTATAATGCTTGTCTTGATTGATCCGTCTCTCCATCACGCCTCAGTATGTTGATATGTTTATACTAGTCTGGAAGTAAATTGCGCTACAGTAAGGAATTTTCGAATGATTTACTTTTTAGCATAATAGTGGATATGTTTGGTCCATGATATACCGACGCATGTAACAAAAAGCCATTTACACAATAATGTGTACCCCTAGTGGTACTCGGAGTTACTACAGGGGGTACATTAGGCAAAAAAATGGAAATTGGTCAAATGTTCATGACCTCAAATCTCGGAAGAGCACACTTTACAACTAAAGTAAAGCTGGCACATTGCCAGTTTACCCCTACTCTTTAATTACAGAATTCCCCCATGGGGGAATTAAGTGCTATATTATCTTAAATGGCTGGCAGTTCAGAAAAAGTCTTCTTGGCACCAGCACCAACACCCATAATCTGCTTGCTAGAGGCGAGCTGAGAGTTACGTGCTTAGAGTTAAGTCCCAATATAGCAAAACTTTTGAACTTTTTCATATAAATAACAATGATTGATGTGTTAAAATAATTATTCAGACTACCTATTTATCCATGCCATTAATATCTCTTCCTTCTTTTCTTGAGTTCCTACATGTATTCCTTTTTCTCTTTGTGGCTCTTTGTTTCCGTGTTTTGTTGCTGCCTGCGATGATCTGTCTCTTTTTGGTGTGTGTAGATCTGTCGTCTGTGTTTCCAACACAACACTCCTCTAGATGCCATCGCTCAGTTCAGGAAGCACATTGACCTGTGTAAGAAGAAGATAGGCAGTGCAGAACTGGCCTTCGAGCACACCGCGTGGATGTCCAAACAGTACGATACACACAGTGCTCGCGTATAGAAGCAGAAATGCTCCTACAATGTATCATGAAGCTAAAGCAAACATGCACACTTCATGTCCCTCTAGGTTCCAGTCATTTGGGGAGCTGTTTGATGAAGCCATTAAGCTGGGTCTAACAGCCATCCAAACCCAGAATCCTGGCTTCTATTACCAGCAGGCTGCTTGTTACAGTCAGGACAGGAAGCTACTGGCACAGCAGCTCTGTCAGGTCTAGTCCTCCTGTTATTACAGTATCATAAACATAATGTGTTCTTACTGTAACCATGTGTAGCAAAGATGCCCCATACCCCACATAAATAATAAATAAAGGATAAGTAATGTCACAGGCAAGTAGAAAATGCGGTTAAGCAGTCATGTTGGACTGTTTAGGCCTTTAACGCTGATTGTTCGCTTGTTTCAGGTGGGTGCCAGTTATCCAACACCTGACCCCTTAGAAACGCCCTCTAAAGGACTGGACTTCTACGGTCAGAGATCCTGGAGACAAGGACACCAGAGTAATTATACACAGACATCAAATCACATGTGCATAGCCTTTATTGTGCTTTTTTTCTCTTATTATTTTCACATATAAAAATTGTTTTTTTATTGTCTGAAAACAATACGCTTAGTTTGAGTGTCTTTGTTTTAGTTAGCTGAAAGGTGTAGTGATAGATTTGATAGTTTTAACAGTTCAACTGACTACACATAAGTTTAAGACAACAGTTATATGCAAATATTCTCTCTTCTTTACTTGTTTACCAAAAATGACTATTCCAGGTCTATTCCGGTTATGGGTGTATATACAGGTATATATATGTATGTTGGCTCTAATGACTTGTATTTGCAGGTATTGACCCACCAGACCCAGAAAGAGAGAAGGCAGGAATACTGGCCCTGCAGATTAAAGAGAGAGACGTCCCGCATTCTGTTCGTACACACACATTTCTAAACATGCATATACACACACACACCACAGCGACCTGCTCAAGAAATGCTTAAGCTTCTCCATTTGCTTGTGTTGAACTGTTGTATGACAAGAACCCCCCTCCCCCTCCAGGAATTGATTATTGCCCTCCTCAGCAATGCAGTCGCCCAGTTCAAGAAGTACAAGTGTCCTCGCATGAAGAGCCACCTGAGTGAGTAATCTGTCAGGAGCCGAATTTAGAATCTAAAGACTCTTTTAAACCTGTTTCTCTACTTTGTCAATGCTGTTTCACCAGAGCCCTCAATTTAAATTCCACAGGCTGGCATGTCACCCTCCTCTTTTACATTATTTCTATGTCTCTCTCTCTCAATTCCCACTTTCTCTTCCTGTCTTTCTTCTGTCTAGTGGTACAGATGGGAGAGGAATACTACCATGCTAAAGACTACACCAAAGCCCTCAAGTAAGTCAGGGCACATATAGGATTTGTTAGGATGCATTTGTGTATCAGCACAAATCGCCTTTTAAAACCTACACCCATTTCTGTTAGTGTTACGCATGGGGAGATTTGTACACCAAGGCTTTCCAGAAAGTGTTTTAATAAAATGGGGACTGACCAGAGTAAGAAAAGCACAAAATCATTGGCTGAAATTGTTCCACTAATCACATCACAAATTTCTAGCCATGTATTTGCAAATTATGACTAAGAAAGTCACCAAACATGAATATAAATAAAAGTTGCGCTAGAGAAATTAATATCTCCAAATGTATGATGCGAATAAAAGCAATTATTTAAGTTTCAGCATGTCAATAGAGAGTGTGGGCTGGGTTTTTAACTGGGCTGTGTGTCCGCGTTGCCGTCTGTCCCCCCCTGGTGTGTCCAGGCTACTGGACTACGTGATGTGTGACTATCGCACAGAGCGTTGGTGGGGCCTGCTGACGGCCATCTTGTCCACGGCATTGCGCTGCGCTTACCTGATGGCCAGCGTCAAAGATTACATCACGTACTGCCTGGAACTGCTCGGCAGAGGTATTCTCACACCAACTACAGACACGTACCCAGCCGTATATGCAGTGCGTCACTGATGCTACGTTCCTTCTCTCGTCTCTCCCTCAGCCTCTACCTTGAAGGAGGAGCAGAAATCGAGGATTGAGAAGAATCTTCTCAAAGTCTTCATGGTGAGACTCTAAATCACACTTCTTTTTTTCTTTTTAATAAATCAAATTAAGCCCTAATTAATTTTTCATGGAAATAATAATCATTTCTGTTCCCCTTATGAAATCTGTTGCAATCTGTGTTGTGTAGTGTGCTGTCTGTCTGACACCTACACCAAAGAAAATTCCTTGTACTCCCTTACTTTGGCGATAAACCAGATTCTGATCCAGAAATATGAATGTGATTTAAAAAGCTTTTTTTTTTTTTTTTAACTCTCTACCTTCTGTATCTTTCTTCCCTCCCCCATGTGTATGCCTCTCTCCCCATCCCTCGGTCTCCTGCAACAACAGAATGAGGTCCCCGATGCCGAGCCAGAGTGTGACTCCAGCTGTGCCGCTGCAGCCCGCGGGCTGTGGGGCGATCGCGTGGCCTTGTCCGGCTCCAATGAGTTGACTCTCGAAGTCCAGGACTACGTACCATTCAGTTAGTAATGATGCACACGCTCACGGGTTCACATTCACTCAGTTTCTAAGGAGAGAAGAATATTCCCAGCATTGAAACATGAGGTTACATCATTATCATCAAGCTATGTGGTCGCGGAGGGTAACGTGATGAGTCGGTTTTTTTTTACCGTCCATCTATTTAGAGTTAGGGCTCATGCACTAAGTCAGCTCAGCTTAACCTGTCCTCTGTCTTCAGTCCAGTGTAAGGCCAGGTTTCTATCTCCAAGCTTCCATGTTGACCAGCCCATCCAGCTCCAGGTGTTCCTGAGAGCTGACTGCCCTCATCCCATCACGTTCAGCAAGCTAGCCGTTAGCCTCAACAACCAGGTACGCACATGCATGCACACACACACACACATATATAATTGGACATTAACCCTATTTTCTTCCCCCAGACACAGTGGGTGGTCAAAACCAGTAAACCACTCTTTTTATTTAATACAAATAAAACCCAGTCACACCTACATGCGTGCAGTTATGCATACTTTTGCGCGTATGTTTCTGTGCATAGGAATACAACCAGTGGTGTTTGGTGGAGTCTTCAGGACAGGAGAATATGTGCCTGTTGCCGGGGGCAACACGGTGCTACACCTTCAGCTTTGTAGCAAAGACAGAAGACGTCGGCAAGAAGATAGAGGTATTAATATACTAGAGTTCTTATTGGGGGTCATGACCTATAGAGTAAACCACTTCATTTTGCTTCCTCAATGTATACAGATCATAAATATCCCTGAAAAATGTAATGATGTAATAAAGCTAGATTAAAGGGATGCTCCTCTATGTGCGTCTTGAATCACCCTTGTGGTTGAAAGTAGCGTTACAAAAACATGGTGGTTTTGCTTTGAATAGTGCATGCCTGTCCAACACTTGAGTGCCGAGTGTTTCGCACTCCTCTCTACTCCTTCCCCTACAGAAGCGGCCTAGGCTCACACTATTCTCTACCCCCCATCCTATAGCCACGTGCACAGTTGTTTTTAAAATATTAGCATTAAATTGGAGAGGGATCCTGGGGGTGCACAACGGAGGAGTTTTTGTGGAAAAAAGGCTGAAATGGTCTTTGAGCTCCCCGAAAGCATCTTGCTTTTGTGCTACAACATTCCCTTCAGTGATCCAAACCTTTCTGTTGGCCTTGCTGTCGTCTATGTCCTATAAACTATCTCTAATAAACAACCTCCATGTAGATGACGGGTATAGAGCTGATGCTGGGCAGCCATCGTGCCCGCTGTGTGTTTCTGAGCTGGAGAGGAGCGGGCGGAGATGCTGCCTCTACTCATGAGGCCCTGCAGGCCAGCCGGTCGTCCCGACGACAAAGGCGCGGCGCCGCAGCAGAACAGGAGCCGGACTGGGACAGCGTGACAATACAGCACAGTACCATGTATGATACATACACACAGTGAATATTAAACTAACTAAACTAACATAACATGATTTATTACCAAGCCCAGGAATATTCTACAGCAGTGGTTTACAAACTTTGTGAACCATGACTCCCAAAAATAAGTGGTTCATAGTTTCCATTAGGACTGTCGCAAACAAATTTAATAGCATAACATCATAGCATAATACAGTATATACAACAAACATAAACGCTTTAAAAATAGACACTTTATTAAAGTTTGGTTGAAAACTAAAATCTTCTCACAACCCCACAAAAGTGTCTATCAGTGGTCCCGACCCCCACTTTAAAGCAACCCCACTATACTATGTAGCTTCCTTACCTCGATATTGAACCATCCCGCTGACTTTTGGCGAAACATATCGGTACTTTCATCCCCCAATTATTGTCATTGTTTATCATAAACATACTTCTTATGTGTCTACAATGCCAGCTTGTATATTTAAATTTTGTAGTCAAAATTTAAATATACCTCAAATTAAATTCTACAACAACATACTAGACAGTTGTCAGCTTTGTAGATGCGTTAGTCGATGAAACTGGGCCAGAAGTTATGGTCATCAGCAGAAGGACTTTATATTGAGTTGCAGAGTCGAGGGTTTAACAAAAGTTCAAAACGTTTTAACAATCATTGTTTCTATGATGAATCATGCTTGCATTAAGATGTCTTAATGTAAATGGTTGGTGTAATGCTTTACCTTTGCTATGTAGGATCATCTCCAGAGTTCCTAAGATCTCCGTTCAGCTCAGCCACCAGCCTCCAGCGCTCAACAACGAAATGTACTGCATCAATCTCACCATCCAATCACAGGAGGAGGGCGTGGCCAGAGATGTTAGATTGACAGCTGGCCTCAAACCAGGTAGAATAATCTGTATATTCCCTACTGATACTGTATATCACAGCAGTTAAAGGTTCGTGGTATCAGGTATCAGGTTTTTACTTATTGGGTGGGTGGGTTCTACAGGCCAGGACGCTAACCTGAGCCAGACCACCAACGTGACACTGAATGGATCGCGAGCGTGCGACGACACAGACCCCGCCTTACTCCCAGACATACCTCTTAGAGATCTAAACCCAGGGGACAAGGTAAATACAGTTTTCATAAACACCTTCAAACCAAGAAATGCTTCCCCAGGCTAAAGCTTTATTCCCCTGTGGTGTGGCATTCCTTTTGAATATCTAGATTTGTGTATTCCCCAAATATAAAGGTGTGTGTGTGTCTTACTATAGGTGGAACGGTCTGTGCATGTTAGGTGTGTGTCGACGGGCCCCAGGGTTTTCCTGTTCCATGTGGCGTACACCATTGACACCATTGTGGAAGGGCAACAAATCAACTGCAAATGTCACAAGGTAAAGCAACCCTTTCATGTCAGGCAAGTCTTTCTCTAGGAAATCACTTGTGTTGGTGTTGCCTGCGCAACTGTGCTGTAAGCAGTGCTGATCTGGACACAGGCAGGTGCTCTTAGCGTTTGTCCACTGAAAACGGTTTATTAAAGCATATACTGCCATCCCTTAACTTTATTTCTCTGTCCCGCTCTTGTCTTCTAGGATGAGACTGTTACCATAGAGACGGTGGTTCCATTTGAAGTTTCTGTCAAGTTTGTCTCCACCAAGGTCTGTAGTTTACTTGTGTATTGGTGCCATTCTATAATAATTCTCCTGATTTATTCTCGGTTTGGTTCAGCTCAGGCCCGGCGGTACGGTGTGGCAAAACTGGGCATTGGCCCCCAGATATAATCTTGGCCATCCCAGTTTAGTTTTCCAATAAACACTAAAAAGAATCCACAAACTCACAAATGGAGTGTAAACCACGTTTTCCAAGCATATAAAACATATTTCTTTCCAGAGAATCCCTATAAAAGAGGTTGCCAATTGAGCTTTGCTGTTCCTGTCAGCTAGAAACAAGCTGTGTGCGCTCATGATCTGAAGTCAATATTTACAAGTTCAACTCAGTGATTGAGGAATCGTTTCTCACAGCTAGCTAGCTCCAAACGTAGCTTGCTGTCTATCTAGTTAACCTCTAGCAAAAAAGGTTTTGTTGTGTATGATTCAAGCTTTGCGCAGCATTGATATTCGAAAATGAGTTTCAACACAACATCGAGGAGGCTGCAACTCTTTTAAATGTAAGATACAATTTCATTGTATCTTACATTTCTCTCATGCAACTCTGGCTTATGATGCCATGGCTGTTCCATTGGTGCTGAACTTGAAATGTTTCGTTCAGTAGCTAGGCCTACAACGCTGCATTTACTGGAAATATTGCATTATAGCATTATCGAAATTCTTCTTTTCCTTTGTGATTAAAATTTGTTTTGTCTGGGCTGTTGGGTAATAGGCGATAGTTGTCCCCTGATGAATTTAGAATGCCCCCCCAGTCATGCCATTCTGATGCCGGGTCTGGTTCAGCTCTAAAGCTGCTCTTATGCATTCTGTGTGATGATGAAAGGATTATATCTGTGTTAGATGGCATCTGGCAGTGGGCACATTTTCCTGTTAATCAGGTTCTCTGTGTTTGTTTTAAGTTTGAGCCATTGGACCGCATCGCTGTGGACGTGCCTTTCCTGCTGATGACCGACCTCCTCTCTTCCTCGCCATGGCCCCTTCTACTGTCCTCATCCTCTCTGCAACTGGTTACCATGACTAACAGCACACCCCAAACCCAGTCGCAGCTAGAGCAAGGTACACCTAATCAGATCTGTTCAATCAGATGGCCCGTTGTCGGGTCGGAAGTTTCACGACCTGGCTCGTAAGCCGTGACAAAAACAAGGGGATGTCCAAGATTGAAATGGATTTATTTACAGAAATACACAAAATAATCTAACAAATCGAGCAAGCCATGTGGTTTCCTAATTAGTAGTGAGTGCTGGAGTGTGGAGTTTGGCGTGTATGTCGTAAAGAGCACAAAACATAATCAGAACTAAAACTAAATATGAGGATGCAGTGGAGCCTCTGCCAAATGGTGTGCTAGCAAATTGAGACTCGCATGGGGAGAAGGTGAGGCTGACTTTTGTAGTGGGTGCACCCGGCCCAGGTGCTCTCAATCCCCAATGACCCAAGCCTCAACCAGGACCTGCAAAAAGACACAGCAGGGCACAGCCAGGGCCATCACAGTTAATTTAGCGCTGTAAATTTAGCCAATAATAGCCATTAATCCCAGATTTTAGGACTTTACCCTTGAAGCCAAACCAGAAATGTTGTTTTGGTTGGAAACTTAGAGAGCATGCTGAGTAGCTGACACTCCTCTGCACTCCTGCCCCTACGGCTCTCATAGGCTCACACTGTACCTACCACTCCCCCTAAAGCCCCCAACTCTTTTGTGTTTGAGTTTGTCAACATTGAGCTGGGGCTGAAATTAGGGAGGTGCAATTCTGTAATTGAGTTTTGAGGTGGAAAAGTTTTGATGCTTAAAATCTTCCGAAAGTGGTCAAAGAACAGGAGTGCAATAGGCATAGTGTAGGCAAGTAATACATAAACAATAGAATAGTAGCAAAATGCGCTGGTAAGAAAATTGTTGCCCGTTTAAGCCAAGGCACTAAAGGTAACACAGACCTTGCTAAGTCTGTTAAGGGGCACATTTAAGGTTTAAATCTTAAATATCTGCTTTCCTGAAACAATAAAATCTGCTTGCGTGTGTGTGTGTGTGTGTGCATGTAGTTGTACTACAGACGGCAGAGTGCGCCAGCGAGTGTTTCTGTTTGCAGTGTCCACCAATTGGCAATGGCAACACTGTGGCAACAGGACAGTATGTCATATCATGGAGAAGGTAGGCAAGTGCACTCATTGTCCTGTCTTGTACAGTAGAATGTCTATTGACTGCCTATTGAGAGCAGGACTAGGACTGCACCATTTAGGCTTTATAAAAACTGTTTATTTATTTAACATTTGTGAATGCAGAAGCAATGCATTTGATTTGTGTACAAACCTCTGGGTCTGCTATTTACTTTTTTGTAGAGAGTCGTCCAGTCCAGATACTCCACTAGTCAAGACCACAGTGACCCTGCCTCATGTGCTACTGGAGACTGTCCCTCTATATGTCCATGCTGGTTAGTACACACACACCTTGCTCAGGAAGTTACATAAGCTTAACAAGAGCAGATTGAGTGAAGAGAAACCAAGGATGCGACCAAATGATCAAACGATATTTGTTTAAAAGTGATAACTTTGAGCACTTCTCATCTTAAGGCATGTCCCTGTGTGCAGATAATTGTTATTCTTGTTCTAATGTTATTCTTGTTCTATTCTAATGGTTTTCTTTCAAGAGGTGATCGTGCTATTTGTGTGGTGGCTCCAAGGCTCTGGAACTCTCTCCCTTTAGCCTTGAGAGCCTTGGATTCTATGGAAACTTTTAGAAAGCACCTAAGGACACATCTTTTTAGACAAGCTTTTGATTAGCCAAATGGTTTTGTATTTTACATGTTGTTTTTATTTGTTTTTTGATGTAAAGCACTTTGTGACCCCTCTTGTCTGTGAAAGGTGCTATATAAATAAAGTTTACTTACTTACTGTGTGCAGATAATTGTTATTCTTGTTCTAATGTTATTCTTGTTCTATTCTAATGGTTTTCTTGTTATTCTTCTTGTGCTGTTCTGTCTACAGAGCTGCCGTCGTTCGGGCGGGTCAGAGAGTCCCTAGCGGTGCGCTACCACATTGAAAACAGGACAGCTCTGGTCCAAGAAGTGGAGATGGCTGTGGAACCTTCTGACGCCTTCATGTTCTCTGGTCTTAAACAGGTGGGGGCTGGGTGTTCGGGGGAGTTAGCCTTGTGAGACCATCCTGATCGCACTACCTCCACATTCAGTTTCACACTTGCACTTGATGGAAAAGCAATTGTGGTGCCAATAGGTGCGAAATGATTAGTAGACGAGTGGGCCACCTTCAGCACACTAGAAAAAGGCAGGTGGGTTCAGTAGATGAAATGTTACGATGCTACGTTTCTAGAACCCTTGATTTCTGTCCTGTGAGCGTTAAAGACGGATAGCGTTATCCAATCCAAAACCCAATGCCTCCCTGTTCAGTTCAGGTAAAATGTAAACTGAACACACTAAAGGAATTTTTTTAAATACTGTAGCGTCTTTGTGCTGTCATGATCAGCTGGATACTGATTGGCCAGCTTATTTTCTGACCGGGCTCAGAGAGCTTACCATTAAGCTTTTCTAAACGGCCTAAAAGTCAGAGCTAAATGGTGAGCAACACTAAAAGTGGACAAGTCTTTGCCCGAGTGTGACAAGATCGCAGGTTATTCTTGACTAAATATGTTTGTCTTTGTGCACGCGGGTCCAGGTGCGTCTTCGTATCTTACCCGGTTCAGAGCAGCAGATGTTGTACAACTATTACCCTCTGATGGCCGGTTACCAGACACTACCACAGCTCAACATCAGCTTACCACGCTGCCCCGCAACCAACACACACACCCTGAGACGCTTCTTGCCCCAGCGCATCTTTGTCAAGGTGAACATACTCTAGACAGTTGTGTGTGTGTGTGTGTGTGTGGGGGGGGGGGGGGGGGGGGGTTTTTTTTGAGAAAATATTTTTTTTGAACTGTGTCAAAAATGTTGGTGGCATTTATAAAAATTTTTACGTTAAATAAAATAAAAAAAAAAA
>JAOEHI010048197.1:0-20484 GCA_025447815.1 Percopsis transmontana | reverse complement strand
TGTGTGTGTGTGTGTGTGTGTGTGTGTGTGTGTGTGTGTGTGTGTGTGTGTGTGTGTGTGTGTGTGTGTGTATTTTATGTATTAACTTACTTCGAACAGAAAGCAGTATAGGCTTGTTTCAACCTCTGAACTTACTATAGAGCAGTGTTTCCTGGTGGGTCCCGACCCAAAAGTGGGTCGCGAGCTGGCGTGGAGTGGGTCGCGGAAGTGTGCTTCGGCTCCGTCAAAAACGAACTTTTAGTTAGTTTACTGAACTTCCGATGGTGTGCTTTTATTTTGAAAGGTGCGTAGGTGTTTTGAATAGTGCATATAGAAATTGTGGATTACTGCACTAATTGTTTTGTGAAATGAATTATAATGTTTGGGAAATTAAATAATTTTTGGGTTGTGACTTAATGACCATGGAGTCCTGAAGTGTGACCAGTTGAGGACCACTGCCATAGAGAATGTATGATTGAACATTTATGCGGTACTACTGTTATTATTTTATTATTCACAACGCACATGTAGTATACTGCGATGCATTGCAGCAAATAATGCTGGTATTTGTTGGAGGGATGCAGTTGTATTAAAGATTAATTCGGCTGGTGGAGCATGTATGTTGCGGTCCAAGCCATTGCGTCTGTTCAACACTCACACGCACGCACACACACATACTACACACATGGTTTCAGGGATGTGTTTTGGGTCCGTTTTTGGGTCATCAAGCACAGTTCACGATTGGGGGATGAAAAAAAAGAAAGAAACAAGTATTGATTCGAAAATGTCTTGTTTTGTTATTTTCAAACCTTTCATGTGTATCGCTTCACAGTGCTAGCTGACCGCCGCAGGTCACGGTTGGGGGAGTTTATAGAGCGCCGTGATCTGTGTAAGATTGTGCGCGCGATGCTATAGCGTTAGCGTGTAGCAGACGTTGTCAGCCTCAGAATACATATAGGCAGGCGAGAGAGTCATATATCTGACAAAGTAAAGGCAATAAAGTATAATTCATGGCCATTACAGTGCTGGTGGATAGTAGACCTAGTCATCACTCTTGTGCTGGTGTGCATGCAGTATATCAGGCCTCAGAACAACAGCCCTCATCACTATATTGATGGCTTGACACTTTTTCCAACACTTTTTTTTTTCTTCAGAAAAAAAGAAAGCGATAGACTTGGTGGGGGGTGGAGGAGAATATAAGAGAAGGGAGAATATACAGGTCTCTCTCTCTCTCTTTCTCTCTCTTTCTCTCTCTTTCTCTCTCGCTCTCTCTCTCGCTCTCTCTCGTACCTGTTCAGTCAGTGTAATACATTCCACTGTGTGGTCTCATCCGCATTAAGCGCCTGTACACCCACCCAGGTGTTATTTCGGCTGATTAAACCTTTTTTTCAGGACTGTCTGGGCGTGTACAGACCCTCTTGATTGACATCTTCCAGACTCGCCTGTCAGTTTTGTTGCTGTTGGGGCAACTAAAACCTTATTTATGATTGACATGCTGTAGAATATTGCGTTTGGTGACCTCAACAAAGCAGAATGACTCTGCCCAACTTCAACAAGCTCAGGGGTCTAAGCAGCTAAACCAGCTAAACTCAAGCTTTAAGGGTCCGCTTCACAGACGAGCATCCAGTAAAGTCTCCGTCTGTGATGGGCTTGACAATCTCTCTTCTCATCTCTCTCCATCAAGCATCTCACGCACTTGTCTGGATTGATCTACGGCCTTATTAAAGACGGGTGCTTCCCGTTTGACGAGCGTGGTTTAATCTAAATGAAGCTATGGGCCCCCAGGGGCCGCTGTGGTGATCACGTCAAGCAGCTACACCCCTGACGGTCCCCCTGGCCCTATCTCTCTTCATCATCGCCACGGCAATTAGAGGGAGGATTCAGATGGTATCTGGCTCTTAGGTAATCAGACGGAGAATGGGATTAGATCTAGCATGATGCTACCATGTTGTTAATCTATCTGTGCTCACATAACTCATCTGCCCTGATACCTGGATTCAACATCGGACACAAGGTCGTACGTTGGCATGAAGAAATGAAACAGCTTCTCAAAGGTTTCATTCAGAATGTTTGATGATTTCTACTAACCCATAAAACCAACATTCATTCAGCACTAAAAGCACTGTGGCATAACCCATAGTGTAGGTAAATCAAACGTCTTAACATAGTAAACTTGAGGCACATAAATAAAGTGAGAAACATAAATAAAACTATAGTGAGAGATCTTTTCATTTTGTCTGGGACTATTCCCTCTATAAATGGAGGAGTGACATTAGCAGGTACGTTAGTTTTGATTTGGGTATCACTCCCCTGCAGTTAAGTCTAGGAAAATATTTTGCATTTTTAATTTGAAATTATGAAACGATTTCTCGACTTTGCTATGATAGTCTGCCACCATATTACGTGTGATTTGATTACACCGAGGGTGACATTTTAACTGCTTTTGGGGCTAGATGAATGATTTGCTTAGTAACCATATAGAGTAACACTATAGCAGAATGTATCTCGTTCCAGTTAAGGTTGGAGTAACGTGAAAACCATATTTTTCAACTGACAATATCACAGGTAAATTGAAAATGGAGCTAATCATAAAGAAGCAAACTATCCCTATAAGGTGAGCAGTGTGAATCACAAATGGGGTTTTGATGTGTGTTAATGCGTGACTATGTCCGAGATGATAAAGTCTCCCTATATTACTTAATCAGGCAGTCATGTTAATTGTGTAATAGGCTTGTATCTCCATGCTGTCTCATCTCATTTGCATATTTACATCTGTGTTAATGAGAAAGCTAGATTAAAAAGTGGGTGGAGGGGGCCCCTCCCTAAATATCAATCAATTTATTTTTACTCATTAAAGTAAAATGCACAGATCCACAGTTAGATCTTGTTAACGTTAAGGGCCGTGTTACATCAAAGCCAACTGGTCTCTCTGTGTACCATCCAACTCTCTTTTGCACACCAATTAAGCTAAAAACTGTATGTAGCCAAAAGTATAAAATCTTGTTGAGGAATAATATTTTTTTATCCGCGCTGGCCAGTTGGGGAACTGGATGGAATGTCAGGAAATTGGATTAGAAGTGGTTACTGAGGAGTGTATGTGGACAGATGCACCACTCTGGTTGGGGTACATGCCTGTTCTCTTAAAGCCATGGCAACGATGCAGAATAATGAAAATAAGTGTGTTCACTATACCAGCTAATCTAATTTGGCCTCTAACTTTATTTGACCTACGTTTTTATCCCAGACTAAAGGGCCCTTGTTCCCTCCTTTGACACACACACACACACACACACACACACACACTAAGTCTTTATGCGGATGATTTAGCGGTGACACACAGACACGGTGGCTTCTCTCCTCTGTTCTCATGCCTGCCCCTCTCCCTCTTCTCCTCCTCCTCCTCCTCCGCTTCACACAAAACAACACAGGCCTCCTCTCAGGCCCCGAGGAGAAAGAGCAAAATTTACAAGAAGATCAGTGGAGCTGTTGTGTTCTGCTGGACAGTCCCCCCCCCCCCCATCCACCTTTTCAATCCAGAGGTCAGGGCATGGCTCACATGGTCTGCTGGTGCTTCATACTGCCTGTTTGTGTGTCCGTGCGCGCGTGTGTGTGTGTGTGCGCGCATGTGTGCGTGCGTGTGTTGTGTTACCCTCGGGGGGCACAAAGTACCGCCTGTGAATATGATGGGCCGGGGTCGGGAAGGCCACTCGCGGTTTCGCGGCTGCTGTCACATGACTACGCCGTGTCTGTCTCTCTGCGTACGCACTGCAAAGCGTGCGGCCGCGTCGTGACGTGCTAGCTAGTGTAGCATGTGGACAAACTCTTCTGTCTGTGTACGTTAGCCGGAGGCAGTGTGTGTGTGTGTGTGTGTGGGGGGGGGGGCTTTCTCGATGTGTCATGTGATTATGTGTGGACAATTTCTTTTCTTTCTTTTAAAGCTGATATCTCAGACTTTAAATTATAAACACGTGGTGTGTATATTGGTGTCCCTTTGCACACTGGGACATGCACACACACACGCACACACACACACGCACACACAGTCCGGGCTGTAGGGGAGCTCACAGCAGGGCAGTGATGGATGCAGGAAGACTCATTAGGGTAAAACAACAAAATCAATAGACAGAGCACACACATTGCCAAGGCCCTCACGCACACGCACTCTCACACACACACACACACACACACACACACACAGACAGACCAGTAACACCACACTACACCTGTTCACTGGCACCAGCCTAGATCTGTGTTTTGTGTTTTGTCTGCGTGTGTGTGTGTGTGTGTGCATGTGCGTGTGTGTGTGGTTAAGGTTTATTGATGCTGATGAAAATGAGTAACTGATAAACTCAAATGAAAAGCCTCTCAATAGGGGGTTGTGAGTGCACCTGTGTGTGTGTGTGTGTGTGTGGGTGTGCGTGTGCGGGTGTGTGTGTGTGTGTGTGTGTGTGTGTGTGTGCGTGTGTGTGTGTGCGGGTGAGAATAACAGAGCAACAAAGACAAGAAGGGGAAGAGAAAGAGAGACATGTATAAACACAATCCTCTCCCTAAATCATTATATCTAAAGCAGGCCGCATTCATTTCTGTGTAGAGACAGCGATATATAAAGAGCCCATTGTTCTTGCATGTAAACCCTATCTGTGATACAAGCTGACCACCCCCCTTCCCCTACACAAACACGATTCTCGTCCACTTCCTCTATGCTCTGGGGGGGGTGACACAGTCATTTCTGGTCGTGCGTACTGTACAGCCACCCAGATACCTTAATGGTTTTATTTCGGTACTGCACAACCAACAAACGTCGGTCACAGACACGTGCACTAATGCACACACATAGCTTTGTTTGCACACACACACACACACACACACACACAAAGGCGCAATCTCAGACACGCACAGAAACTAACACAGATACTGTACAAATAGGCCTATACACACACACACACACGCGCGCTCATACGCACGCACGCACGCTGAGGCAGGTTGTGCGTGGAGATAGTTGGTGACAGTTTACTGTTTGTGGTCTTGCAGGGAGGCGACGTGTAACAGATGTCTTCCTGTGTGAGGCTCAGCGGGTCTTTCTGTTCAACCAGGACAACACACACACACACACACACACACACAGGCGGATACACATCACAATTGTACGCAGCTCCATTTGTGCATGGAAGTAAAGAAGCCTAATGCCGTCCTCTCTTTTTCGCGCCAGCTCGTTCCAATCCACTTTATGGACTCCAATGTGAGCCTTAGTAGTAATGGAAGTTCCTTCAATGAAACCGCGCTCTATCTTGCTAACCAGCCAGTAATTGAGTTGAAATCAAACCTAATTGGATTGCTGTGGGAATGCCACTGAGCACAGTGGCCTTTTTTTTTCCCTTTTACCAGGGAAAGGCTCGTTCAGCACTGGACGCTCTGTGTGAACGGCACTGGGCGGTGAATTCGATTAGAGCCGAACATTCGCGCTATGAGGGCTCTGATTTAAAGCGTTAGCGCACAGGAGGGCTACAGCAGAACATGCTGACAGTCAGCAGAACGCACCGCTTCCTCGACCGGGCCGTCCGACACACAGGCCAGCCGGCCTTGTACAACACACACACAAACAGGAGTCAGTGTGTGTAGTGCAGGAGTGTGTATAAACAAACATGTTACAGGGCCCTATCTCTCACCCAGCGCAATTGACTTTGTACACCGACGCATGTATCATTCCTATTTTGCACCCGACGCACAAAGCAGACTTTTCCATCCACAGACGCATGCCGGTAAATTAGGGAATAAATTTGCGCTCCCGGGGGCGGTTCAGCGAAAAGAGGAGGCGTGTTCAGTCGCAAGCGTTCTAGTTTCAGAAAATAATTCCGCCACTGACCAGGAAAAACCTAGTCTAAAGTCAGTGGCGCGTTATTCAGATGCTATTTTAAGGGCGCATGCTTGGCCATAATGTAGCGTGTGCACAACACGCATTACACTTTGCTCCTCTCATCTTCACGGACGCAGCAGTTCCTATTTTTGCAAACCATACATAATTACAAGGAAAAATTTTACCACACGAGGGAAATCATTGTGGTGTCCATTAAAATGTGAAAAAGACAGGCGTTCACAGGCGTTCACAAATCTAGTGTTCACATTTACCAAAATTATTCAGGCTAATTGATGACGGATCAAACGAACCTGTTTGACCAATAGTAGAATAATAATAGAAACAATAGTGGCAATTTCCTCCCACGCCTGTTTAACGGAAGTTAATTTAGGTGGGTTTCTCCCATCCCCATACAATGTCACTTTCGCGTTTCGCGTTTGATACTTGCGTTTCAGATTGTTAAAATAGGGCCCACAGAGTTAAAGCAGACATTTGGCAGCTATACAAGAAACACTACAAACTTCCCCCTGTTTGCTCCATATACATATATTCACCACACTCAAACACTGGCAAAGACAGTAACAACATTTAAAATATATTTATAAAATTATATACATGACTGAAATGAAAAATGTATTAAATCTGGGGATGTTCTATCGCTGTTAAACCGCCCTGTTATTAAAGGATTGTGCCTGGAATTACCCTTGTGGCTGAAACATTCTTGTTTGGGTTTGAAACTCAGAGAGTTTGCCCCTCCCACACCTACTGAGTGGCTGGCACTCCTCTCTACTCCTCCCCTACAGCTCATATACAACAGGCTCACACGCTCTCCCCCTTAGAATAAGCTTAGGAGGACATTTGGGAAATTACGGTAGCACTGTGATGCGACCGATACGCCTAACAATAAACCGTGATGTACCACAAATGGCAAACGCAAACACAAAGGCTTTACATTTTCCGCTTGGCTCGTGACGTTCGCCAGATCAGAGCGTTGAGGTTAGCCTAGAGTGTCATCATTCCAAATCATGTACCATGTGATCAGTGGGAGCCTCCCGAGAGAGAACGTACTGTACATGAAGTCTTGATTTAGCCCCAGGTAGCTCCCCAGATATATAGGAATACCTCCAACTTTTCCCTGTGTTTTTTCTCATTAGAAGTCAATTCGGACTTTGTTTCTAGCTGTAGGGTCCAATGGGGCTCCAATTAGATGGACGACAGAATTAATGAATTCTCTCTCCCCTCATCTCTCTCTCTCTCTCTCTCTCTCTCTCTCTCTCTCTCTCTCTCTCTCTCTCTCCTCCTTTCCTCCTTTGCTCTATTTATCTGAGTGCTCAGGGGGACAGTCGGTCTGGATTCAGTCAGTGTAGCGTCGTTTTTTTCCCTTACTAAATTAAATATGTGTAATTGATGGTTTCATAAACAGAGCTAACCTTGCCAGCAGCTATCGGAGGCCCCCGCCCCCGAGGAGGTACGTGTGAATACATTGTGTGTCGGCGAGCCGCTCAGAACTTCAACCAGAAGTTTTCCACTCCTCTTTGCTGGACAAGCGAGCAAATGGGAGAGAGAGAAAGAGGGGGGGGGGGGGCTGGCGGCGGAGGGTCTCCTTGAGATATTGACCATATCAGGTTCTTGGCGTCGCCGGCGTAACACATGACATCATGTTTCCTGAGGACAGGGTTGTTCCTGTAAAATCTCTTAACAGGACGGTCTCTGTGTCACATGTTCTCCTTCCTGTTCATTCTTTCCTTCTATTATTGCTTTCATGCCCTCACCTAGGCGGAGGAGGTGAAAGGACGATAAGGAAACAAAGTCCGGAAAAAAGATATACTGTGTATGTTTTAAACCTCAGTCCTGCCTACTGTATATTGAACTGGGTGTAAAGGTTTGATTGTGGAGTTAACTTTTTTAATCATTACTTGTTCACTTAGTTATTGTTATTTTCTGTTCTCTTGCGAGTGCCAACTTATTGTACCTTTAAGGAGCTTCAAATACTAAGTAACACACTTAATGTATGTTTTCTATATTATGTTATTGCTGTAGCTGTAGAAATGAACCAAGAGTCCAGGTTTCCGCCCAGAAACATTAGCCCTGAACCGAGGATCGCACACACAAGGAGAGACGAACGCTGGCCGCACCATAATTAATGCCTAAAAAAGCTTATGCACATTTTTTTCCTGCGGTGCCGCTATCAATAACACAGACACATCCATTAGTGTGAGAGGCTAGTAAGGGGCAAACACTCCCTCTAGCATTTAAACAAACCTCCGTTGGGACTCATTCTCCCAGACTCCCCTGGGGCCGGGAGAGACCATGCTGCACTGCGCAGCGAGGGGCCTTCAGCCAGAGTGCCAGAGACAGAGAGAGAGTAGTAGTAACAAGAGAGTTAGAAAGAAAAAAAGTCAAAGAGAAAGAAACATAGAAAGCGTAAAAATTGTGTAATAGAGGTTGAAAAAGAAAAACGATGACCGAATAATGAAGATTGATCCCGAGAAAGAGAGTAGGAGTGAGAGACAGACTGAAACGCATTCAAGAATGTTGTGTTTGCAGGAGCGCGTGGCCAGCGTCGGGAAATTCAAATTAATGAATTAAAGTCAGGAAAGTGAAAGATGAGGAATGTGCCGGCAGCTCCTGTGGCGTTGACTAATGCTGGTAATTGGAGGGAAACATATAGGGATGCAGCGGGCGTGTATTAGCAAATGAATGCAACAGAAGGCCCTTTGCCCGGTGCGTGTCTCATTAGCTAGTGCATCTTTGAAGTTGGAGGACAAAGAAAGTTGCAATGCCGACAGAATTTCTCCCCTGCATACCAGCGCGTGGCACCGGGAACCCAGCCAGGTGATTCTCACATTCTGTATGTTGTCAATTTATCAGCCGAGTTCCCGTCTCGTGTCTGCAGTTAGAGTGTCTGTTGTTGAGCTGTAGCGCTGCGTGTTAAAAATCCTGCCACCGGATTTATGTGCTGCCTGGCCTTAACATTCTCAGTGTGTGCAGGTTCTAATCAAGAGTATGATCGCGCACACGTGTGCATACACACGCATGTACACAGGTGGGGACAAACAAAGACATATACAGAGATACACCTGTGCAGACATAGATACATCCAGATACAGACCCCAGGGATAATGTTTGTTTGCAATGAACATCTTTTAGTGAAACTAAATCAAGTGCTCCCAGCTGGAAGGTTGTGGGTTCGAGCCCTAGAGGTGGCCTACCTGTAAGCATCTTTGAGCAAGATGCTAAATGACCTAATTATAAGTGAAACACAGCTAAATGTAGTTGAACGCAGATAAACTTTGCTAATCCCCAAACACCTCAGTTTCAGCACAATCCTGCTTTGCCAATAAACTTTTCCCATTAACCATTCATAATGATAATTTATGCAACAATCTTAACTGTAGTGGCTTTAATAGAAATGTGTGTTCCACTGGAGAGCACCTTAGATTATTACTGGTAGTCTCACAGGCCGAAGCACACACACACACACACACACACACACCATATTTACCCAGCATGTATGCACACATTACTTTGGGCAAAGGCAAGTTGTTTCTATAAATCCTCTCCTCCCATGTTTTGCTTTGAAAGAGTAGTAGTGACTGTAAACCACTCTCATTCGTCAACCTCCTCACTGTTCTCTCAGCGTGGAGCGAGGAGAGATCCTGGAAGCCTCGCAGGGAGCCGAGCTGAATCATTCCATAAATGTATGAGTGGCCAAACCCTGGATGAGGGCGGAGCTGGCTTGGCTGGGAGCTCGGAAGCGTGCCCAGGCCTGCTAACAGGTTGGGGGCACAGCAAGGGTGGGGGTGGAGGGAGTGCTACCGCCACTGCTGACTGTTAAAGCCAAATGAACGTGGCTTAACTATAACTAAATAGAGGCGTCTGTGCAAAACCAAACACCTGGCTTCAAAAAATATCCCTTCACAAGTGTGTGAAGTCACGTCACACTCACCAGGTTCGTGTTTTTCTAGGGTCTATGGGTCTGAAGACAGACATACAGATGGGGACAGGCTAATACTTGGAGACTGACCATGTCTGTGCAATGGAAAGGAATAGAAATCAGACAGATGGACAGACAGTGAACAAACAGAAATGGACTGTGTGGAGACAGGGACATCAAACACGGACACAGAAAGAGACAAATGGGACTGACACAGAGATACAGACGGATGGGCAGAGGCAGCAAGATTGACAGGGAAAACGGCCTCTCTCTCTCTCTCTCTCTCTCTCTCTCTCTCTGTTACTGTTTCTCTCCCTCCCTTCTCTTCCTTCTGTCCGTCAAACACACACCTGTCTGTTGCCGCACCTCTCTACACCTCGCTCATCCATTCTATCTGTTCTCTGTGCCCCCCACCACTCTCTCTCCCCTCTCTCTCTCCCCTCTCTCTCTCTCTCTCTCCCCTCTCTCTCTCTCTCTCTCTCTCTCTCTCTCCCCTCTCTCTCTCTCTCCCCTCTCTCTCTCTCTCTCTCTCTCTCTCTCTCTCCCTCTCCTGTCAGGTGTGTTGGTGCGTCGCGTTTGAAACCTGCAATAGCACTCGGCGTGGCTAATGAGGAAAGCACAAGCCACACTCATTAAAGAGTGAGTGAACAAGCATGTGTGTGGGCACAAACTAAAAGTGTGTGTTTGTGTGTGTGTGAGAGAGAGAGGGAAGGGGGGGGGGGGGTCTAATTACAATTCTTCCATTTTCAAAGGCCAAGTTAGAGGAAGGAGAATGGTGCTGAGACTATACGTGGGCTGTCGTACCTGCAGCCAGCCTATATGACACACGCACACGCACACGCACGCACACGCTCCTTCCCGTCACATTTAAAGGTGTGCCGTCCGTGTTCTCCCCCCCCCTGCCAGCCGGAGGGAGACTGACGTTGTTTAAGCAGAGCTGACATTGTGGTGCCGTCCCTGCCTGTAAGTATGACGTTCCCAGTCTCACAGCCCAGGGCTCAGCTGTTCTAATGGGCAGAGCCCGGGAGAGCTGCTCTACCTGGCTCTTCCTGGCTCTTGGTGGCTCTCTCTGGCTCCTGGTGGCTCCCTGTGGCTCCCTGTGGCTCCTGGTGGCTCCTGGTGGCTCCCTGTGGCTCCTGGTGGCTCCCTGTGGCTCCTGGTGGCTCCTTAAAGCCTCTCCTCCGGACCGAGGTCTTGAGGGGGGCAGGATAGTCTAGTGGTCTAGGTGTTGGACAATTGGCATGAGAACACACAAAGCGCATTGACAGCAATAGCTGATTATATTATATTAGGAAACATAATGATGACATTCAGGGGCAGATGTAGGTACCTTAGAGTGGGCAGAATGAACAGCGACTCGGCCAGGCTGCAGAACGTGCACGTTGTTGCCTTTTCATTTTACATTGGATGTAGCAAACCTGCGGCTGATTGCGTAATCAGCGCATGTCACCACCCACCGTTTTCTGGATTGCACTTTCTGGATTGCACCTGGTTTTAGGAGGCGGAGAAATTTCGGTGCAAAACAGACGTGCGCTGTCCCATGCAGTTTTCACACATACAGTACAACGGTATAGGTAATCATTCTCTCCTTGCTCATCGCCTCCCATGATTTTGCTCAAAGCTCCCACTTTCCCTCGACCGTCCCATGAATGCATATGCATTAGTAGGGAACGCACAAACTGCGCTCCTGCTCTCCTGCGCTCCTGTGCCAGGCAGAATGCGGCTTTAGCCATGTGCCGTTCGTATAGCCTACATGCCACGACATGTTTTTAGACGCACGCTGAAACGTTATGCCTAACATGTTAGGACATTTGCCCCTCAGTATTCAAAAGGAAAAAATGTAAATGCCTCTGTAAATCTAAATATGTTACATATGCATATATCCCTGTGCAAGAAGAAAAAACATCCCTCTCCATTGGTTTAAAAGTGTGAAATGTCATACTGAAAAACACAAGTTCCTGAAGCTGAAATCTACAACTTTTGTTGAGGTGGAAGTCTTGTTTGCTTGCCTAAAAGCACAGCACACAGACGCTGAGAGGCATTCTGGGATGCAGTGGCGTCACACTTTTGTACATCACACCCGTGTGGCGTGAAATAATCTCGAGGCCGCAATTCTGTTTTTTTCAAGCAGGCTTTTCTTCATCACGCTCCTCCTCCCTGCCGTTGTGTGGCTCAACATGGCGACAGCACACACACACACACACACAGCTTCAGTGCGTATCCACCTTCAAAGGCGGCGACTATATTAAAGGAGTAATCATCGCAGCATACGGCTAACAAACAGCTAACAAAGCCATCAAAGCCAGCCGACGACTGCCTGTTGTTGACAGCGCTGTCGGTTGGCCTGTGGTCTCCTACGAGACTGGCCGCGTGTGTGTGCGTGTGCGTGAGGCGGTTTGATTCTCCCCGTCGCGCAGGTGACCTGGCATTTCCATGACTTTTAGAGGTGTTGCCGCGGTGACATATTGCTCTCTGTCCTTCCTCTCTCTGCCTCTTATTTTCCCAGAGCACCCCTCTCCCTTCATCTCGCTCTTTCTCTCTCCATCTCTCTCTCTGTGTAGCCCTCAGCTATCCTGTCTTTATAGAAATGCTCTAATAAGGCTTATAAAGGCTTATCATATTCATAAAGCCTCTCTGACACATGCTGCTACATAGTTATTGATGCCATATAGAGCGCTTATACAGGGTCTATTAACTGCTAATAAACGCGTTGTTTTTTTCCTGCTCTCAGACAAACGGTTATTTTCTCCATGGCGACGTCTCTTAGCGGAAGACGACGCGGAGACGTGACAGCGATTTCCCTTTGCGCTCCCTAATTACTCCTCTTCCTATCCCTCTAAAAGAAATAAATTAATATTTCATAAAGCCTCCTCGCCGCACTGCCAAGCCGTCTCCCCTCCATCCGGTCTCATTTTGATCATGGATATTTACTGGAAGGGAAAGAAAAGTGGAGAGGGAAAAAGAAAAAAGAAAAACGCTATCTCCCAATTATCTGTGCTGACGGTCTTTGCAGAGCTATTGACCCCAGCCTCCATGTACCTCGGCAATTTAATTTAACCTCGACTCGGCGCTACATGCTAATTAGATAGCATTTCAAAGAGAAGCTCACGGCGGCGGCAGGCGGGCGGAATGAGTGGTGGTGTGTGTGTTGGGGGGGTGGGGGGGAGACCATACATTACGTCTAACTTTAAAGGCTGCGATGCCTTTAGCACGCAGAGGGAAATAATAGCTGGAAATATCCCCGCACGGAAACGTGGAGCTTGAGGGGGGGGGGGGCGAGAAGGAGCAGGCGCTCGAACGCATGTGCACACACAAATACTGTGAGGTCATTTAGCAGACGCGACTTACAATGAGTACAGTTACAGGTGTTCCAAGGAGCAGGTAGGGGTCAGACATCTTGCTCAAGGATGCTCACAGGTGGGCCCACTCTGACCCCCACGCACACACACACACGCACACACACACACACACACACACACACACACACACACACACACACACCGGCAGCTGATGCATGCAGGGCGAGGGGGGGGGGGGGGGGGGGTTGCGTTCGCGGTGGACGGGCAGGGAGAGGAGGAAATGGAGGAGTCGGGTGTAAAACAAACGAGGAGTAG
The DNA here is from genome assembly GCA_025447815.1 of Percopsis transmontana. NCBI lineage: Eukaryota > Metazoa > Chordata > Actinopteri > Percopsiformes > Percopsidae > Percopsis > Percopsis transmontana. The sequence goes on along the minus strand of JAOEHI010048197.1, from coordinate 7,100 downwards.
AGGAGTCGGAGACGTAAAGCGGGGAGTCGAGGAGGTCGTGTGTACAGCGGTGCCCAGTAGGGATCCGGGCCGCCAGGCCAGGCCGGCCGCTCCCTGAGCCAAATCCATTAGTTATGTCTGCCGAGCCGAGCAGGCCCTATCTCCAATTAGCTGTTTCATCTCCGACTGGGAATGTTTCTATGGGGAGACACTGTACTGTGCAGTAACATTACCTCCCCCCAATAACTAACGGCTCGCCATGGTCTGTCTGTCTGTGTGTCTGTGTGTGTGTGTGTGTGTGTTGTTGTGTCTATTCTAGTTGCTGGTTGTCAGATAGTGCCATTAATAAGACTAGTCCCTTATTACCCCTTGTTTCTCGGCCAAGTCCACCACCTAAGCCTCTTATACTAAAACTGAAGCAAAAGTGTGTGTGTGTGTGTGTGTGTGTGTGTGTGTGTGTGTGTGTGTGTGTGTGTGTGCGTGTGTGTGTGTGTGTGTGTGTGAGAGAGGCTTGCTGCACAGCTGGTTGTCAGGTGCTGCTATTAGCAATACTGAAACCAAACTGAAATAAAAGGGTGTGTGTGTGTGTGCTACGCGGCGGCGTGTGTGTGCCCTTGTCTTGTTTGTTTGTGCGCCCGTGCCTGTGCCGACGTGTCAGATTAACTTCAGGGCGGGGGGGGGGCTGCATACGTGACTCTGCATTTTCACTGTCACTTTCAACTTGTTCATGTGCAACACCTAGATCTGTGTGTGTGTGTGTGTGTGCGTGCGTGTGTGTGTGCGTGCGCGTGTGCCCTACTTTGTTTATGCGGATTACAGAACAGTAGAAGCCTCTAAGCTTTCTGCCTCTTATGACAGGCTGAGTCCATATGCACCTTTCTTACTCTAGAGGATGTGTGTGCACGCATCCATGGGTGTCACTTGTGTGTGTGTGCATGTACAGTACAGGCCAAAAGTTTGGACACACTTCTCATTCAATGCGAATGAGAAGTGTGTCCAAACTTTTGGCCTGTACTGTATTTACGTACATCTATCTATCTATCTAGTGCTGTGGTTTCTGTGCGCATGTGCGTGTGTGTTGGTGTGTGCGTGTGTGCGTTCATCCATGCAAGTCAGTTATATGAGTGGTATGCGGTTACGTACTTTGTGTGTGCGCGCTCGCACACGATCTGGTTATCTGTGCGTTTGAACGCGCGTGCATTAGGTGTACGTGCATAAACAGTACTCGTGTGTACTGTGTGTGTGTGTGTGTGTGTGTGTGTGTGTGTGTGTGTTGTAGACTTTAAGTGGGAGGGACGGCATCAACTCTCCCTGACAGGATCTGTCAGACCTTCCTTCAACAGCTCTATTCGCTAATGAAGGATGCTAATGCTAATCTCTCTCTCTCTCTCATTCCCTCTCTCCTCCTGTGATATATACCCCTCCTTTCTCTCTCTCTCCCTCTTGTTCCCTCTCTCCTCCTGTTATATATGCCCCCCTTTCTCTCTCTCTCTCTCTCTCTCTCTTGTTCCCTCTCTCCTCCTGTTATATCCGCCTCTCTCTTTCTCTCTCTCTCTCTCTTGTTCCCTCTCTCCTCCTGTGATATATGCCCCCTTTCTCTCTCTCTCTCTCTCTCTCTCTCTCTCGCCATTCTCCCCATGACTGGAGCTAGTTTTAATATAATAATTTAATAGTATCTCATTGTTTACTTGACAAGGCCTCCCCCAGGGGCTGTAACGCCAGTTACTTTGTATTCTTTGTTTGTGCGCGGGCAAGTACGTGTATATGTGTGTGTGTGTGTGCGCGCGCGTGTGCACGCCCACGCCCCGAGTGTCCTTCACAAAATGTCTGTTATCTTTCCAGCCCTTCACTCAAATGGTGTCATTTAGTTATTTTCCTTTCCTGCAGGCGAACGCACATTAAAGGCAGCGAACGGCCGCCTTTCTTCTTCTTCTTCTTTGGTTTTCTGGCATTGTTGTGAGGGGGGTCTTGGAAGAGAGATAGCGGGGGGTCAGCATAGGGTGGTGTGTGTGTGTGTGTGTGTGTGTGTGTGTGTGTGTGTGTGTGTGTGGGAGGGGGGTGGGGGCAGAACCCCCCGTTGCGACTAACCACGCCATTAGTGTGTTGCGCTAACGTTTGTTGTTCCTGCCGTCTTGCTAGCCCGCCCTGGTGCTCAGATTGTTAAAAAGGAAAGAAGAAGAAGGTTATAAAGGTCCATGTACATCTACACATCAGTCTGGAAAACGCTCCCTTCTAAACCGTCCGGGATAAAGGCGGTGCCAGTAGGTGTCTTCATTGCCGTGGGCACCAACCGAACTAGCCACCTGCCGATTGGCCGGTGGTTCTGTAGAGTTTGAAACAAACTGTGGCTCTCCCAAGATCAGGACGACCTCATGTGGTTACCTATGCTTGGGTGAACCCATCTTTGAGTGTGTGTTCAGTGGCTCTGGTTTCACATGAGCGTTGCTCCCTGCTAGTCCTGCCTCATTAGGCTAGCTAGATGACTAGCCCCACGCGTCGATTGTACCAGGTCCCTTTCCACCTCTGTCTCTCTCATCCAGTGGTCTGTCCTCTGCTTTTTAGAATTGAATCAGATCAGCCTTACGTCCTTGTTGCTACGGCTACGTGTACAGTAGGTCTGTCTGTCATGATTCTATCAATCAACTCAGAAGCCATTTGCACATCTATCGGCCTCCTCTAACAGCTAACCGTCCATCATTCTAATCTATTTCTATCCAGCTGTCTATCATGTATAGTTTATATGGTCTACTCTATTGATAATATGTTTATCTATCTATTTAACCATCTATTCATCTATTCATCCATCTATCTATCTTAGATAGGCCCACTTTATTGATAAAATATCTATCTGTCTGTCTGTCTGTCCCAGCTGGTAAACTAAAGCTGGTAAACTAAATACTGACAAGTATTATTATCCTTCCGCTCCCAAACACTCATTCCACCTGAATCCCTCCATCCTGAGTCTGGGGACGCCTGCTCCGTCAGGCGGCCCAAGTGCTAACGCTATAAGCTAATGGGTGCTAATGCTCCTCGGCTGATAAAACGAACGGCATCAGATAGCGCCGGCATGCTAATAGCAGGGATGTCATTACACGCGCGGGTGGCTATCAGCGCTCGCGCTGCCTCGCCTCGCCGCGTTGTTCCCTGTGTCGCGAGGGGGAACCATTTTGTTCCGTTGTATTACCTCCGGTTCAGTCACTCTGGCGGCGGAGGGCCATACGCGGGGGAAAATGGGGGACGTCGACTAGAGAAAAGAGAAGGGAAAAGTAGTCTGAGATGAACAAAGTGAAACATGAAGAGAGTAAATGAAACCGGAGGTTGCTAAGGTGTGTTTCTGTTGTGTCTGTTAGAAGGGGGTTGAGTGTGTGTGTGTGTGTGTGTGTGTGTGTGTGTGTGTGTGTGTGTGTGTGTGTGTGTTTAAGAAGACAGGGGAATTGAGTGCATCGGCCTCCCTGCCCAGCCAGTGCATGCAAGACAGACATAGTGCCGGTCTTAGCGTTCCCTCCGCTAGTGTGTGTGTGTGACGGGCTGTCTCGCTGGGGAACCCATTTCCTGGGAGTTAGATTTATGAGCTGTGATAAGGTCGGGCCTGCTAGAAGACCTCCCGTCCAGTTGTTAGCCCCGTTCCCGTTAGTTTCAGCCTCTATGTGGAGCAGAGAGCAGTCAGGGGCCGGAGGAAACGGCTGTGGACAACGTTTACACACAAACATTTCTCACTATCTGTTGTCGGTCCTGACTTCATGGTAAAACAGGCTGATATCTCACTGGTAATGTGTTATAGTATCATTATATAAATGTACAAGTAGTGTAATCGAAACCATTTCATTTTTTTACCAGGGTATTTCCATATGTTCACAGTACATGCGTAATATTTCCGAACAATTTGTGTCACCGAAAAATTGTTGGGAGGAACTACAGCATTAGCTAAAGCATTAGGTGTACGTGCATAAACAGTACTCGTGTGTACTGTGTGTGTGTGTGTGTGTGTGTGTGTGTGTGTGTGTGTTGTAGACTTTAAGTGGGAGGGACGGCATCAACTCTCCCTGACAGGATCTGTCAGACCTTCCTTCAACAGCTCTATTCGCTAATGAAGGATGCTAATGCTAATCTCTCTCTCTCTCTCATTCCCTCTCTCCTCCTGTGATATATACCCCTCCTTTCTCTCTCTCTCCCTCTTGTTCCCTCTCTCCTCCTGTTATATATGCCCCCCTTTCTCTCTCTCTCTCTCTCTCTCTCTTGTTCCCTCTCTCCTCCTGTTATATCCGCCTCTCTCTTTCTCTCTCTCTCTCTCTTGTTCCCTCTCTCCTCCTGTGATATATGCCCCCTTTCTCTCTCTCTCTCTCTCTCTCTCTCTCTCGCCATTCTCCCCATGACTGGAGCTAGTTTTAATATAATAATTTAATAGTATCTCATTGTTTACTTGACAAGGCCTCCCCCAGGGGCTGTAACGCCAGTTACTTTGTATTCTTTGTTTGTGCGCGGGCAAGTACGTGTATATGTGTGTGTGTGTGTGCGCGCGCGTGTGCACGCCCACGCCCCGAGTGTCCTTCACAAAATGTCTGTTATCTTTCCAGCCCTTCACTCAAATGGTGTCATTTAGTTATTTTCCTTTCCTGCAGGCGAACGCACATTAAAGGCAGCGAACGGCCGCCTTTCTTCTTCTTCTTCTTTGGTTTTCTGGCATTGTTGTGAGGGGGGTCTTGGAAGAGAGATAGCGGGGGGTCAGCATAGGGTGGTGTGTGTGTGTGTGTGTGTGTGTGTGTGTGTGTGTGTGTGTGTGTGGGAGGGGGGTGGGGGCAGAACCCCCCGTTGCGACTAACCACGCCATTAGTGTGTTGCGCTAACGTTTGTTGTTCCTGCCGTCTTGCTAGCCCGCCCTGGTGCTCAGATTGTTAAAAAGGAAAGAAGAAGAAGGTTATAAAGGTCCATGTACATCTACACATCAGTCTGGAAAACGCTCCCTTCTAAACCGTCCGGGATAAAGGCGGTGCCAGTAGGTGTCTTCATTGCCGTGGGCACCAACCGAACTAGCCACCTGCCGATTGGCCGGTGGTTCTGTAGAGTTTGAAACAAACTGTGGCTCTCCCAAGATCAGGACGACCTCATGTGGTTACCTATGCTTGGGTGAACCCATCTTTGAGTGTGTGTTCAGTGGCTCTGGTTTCACATGAGCGTTGCTCCCTGCTAGTCCTGCCTCATTAGGCTAGCTAGATGACTAGCCCCACGCGTCGATTGTACCAGGTCCCTTTCCACCTCTGTCTCTCTCATCCAGTGGTCTGTCCTCTGCTTTTTAGAATTGAATCAGATCAGCCTTACGTCCTTGTTGCTACGGCTACGTGTACAGTAGGTCTGTCTGTCATGATTCTATCAATCAACTCAGAAGCCATTTGCACATCTATCGGCCTCCTCTAACAGCTAACCGTCCATCATTCTAATCTATTTCTATCCAGCTGTCTATCATGTATAGTTTATATGGTCTACTCTATTGATAATATGTTTATCTATCTATTTAACCATCTATTCATCTATTCATCCATCTATCTATCTTAGATAGGCCCACTTTATTGATAAAATATCTATCTGTCTGTCTGTCTGTCCCAGCTGGTAAACTAAAGCTGGTAAACTAAATACTGACAAGTATTATTATCCTTCCGCTCCCAAACACTCATTCCACCTGAATCCCTCCATCCTGAGTCTGGGGACGCCTGCTCCGTCAGGCGGCCCAAGTGCTAACGCTATAAGCTAATGGGTGCTAATGCTCCTCGGCTGATAAAACGAACGGCATCAGATAGCGCCGGCATGCTAATAGCAGGGATGTCATTACACGCGCGGGTGGCTATCAGCGCTCGCGCTGCCTCGCCTCGCCGCGTTGTTCCCTGTGTCGCGAGGGGGAACCATTTTGTTCCGTTGTATTACCTCCGGTTCAGTCACTCTGGCGGCGGAGGGCCATACGCGGGGGAAAATGGGGGACGTCGACTAGAGAAAAGAGAAGGGAAAAGTAGTCTGAGATGAACAAAGTGAAACATGAAGAGAGTAAATGAAACCGGAGGTTGCTAAGGTGTGTTTCTGTTGTGTCTGTTAGAAGGGGGTTGAGTGTGTGTGTGTGTGTGTGTGTGTGTGTGTGTGTGTGTGTGTGTGTGTGTGTGTGTTTAAGAAGACAGGGGAATTGAGTGCATCGGCCTCCCTGCCCAGCCAGTGCATGCAAGACAGACATAGTGCCGGTCTTAGCGTTCCCTCCGCTAGTGTGTGTGTGTGACGGGCTGTCTCGCTGGGGAACCCATTTCCTGGGAGTTAGATTTATGAGCTGTGATAAGGTCGGGCCTGCTAGAAGACCTCCCGTCCAGTTGTTAGCCCCGTTCCCGTTAGTTTCAGCCTCTATGTGGAGCAGAGAGCAGTCAGGGGCCGGAGGAAACGGCTGTGGACAACGTTTACACACAAACATTTCTCACTATCTGTTGTCGGTCCTGACTTCATGGTAAAACAGGCTGATATCTCACTGGTAATGTGTTATAGTATCATTATATAAATGTACAAGTAGTGTAATCGAAACCATTTCATTTTTTTACCAGGGTATTTCCATATGTTCACAGTACATGCGTAATATTTCCGAACAATTTGTGTCACCGAAAAATTGTTGGGAGGAACTACAGCATTAGCTAAAGCCTGGGTAAAACAACACCGTGTTTTAGTGCTCAACCTCAAACTTTCCCACTCTGAGCTTGCACCGTGGAAACACCAGCTATCTCTGGTACATCCATAAACCCTCTGATCTACAGCCATACTGCGCCCGTTTCTTCCCCTCGCTGGCAAAGTGTACTGGCATAAGGAGTCTCAGTGCGGGTAACAAGGCCGGGGTTGTGCACCTGGGTGCCTTCATTAATGTAGTGGGGCAGAAGTGTTCTCCATTCACAGTCACAAGGCATAGAGGGTTAAAGGAAAAAGGAACGCTCAGTGGATTATTTATATTATCAATTTTATTTATAAACTGTAACGTCCGCTGGGGGCATGCAGTAGATATAGGAATATGTACTTTTAGTACACAGTATGCAGTAGATATAGGAATATGTACTTTTAGTACACAGTATGCAGTAGATATAGGAATATGTACTTTTAGTACACAG
>JAOEHI010048177.1:0-11895 GCA_025447815.1 Percopsis transmontana | reverse complement strand
TAGGGGGCAGGATAGTCCAGTGGTCTAGGGGTTGGGACTCCCAGCCAGTAGGGGGCAGGATAGTCCAGTGGTCTAGGTGTTGGGACTCCCAGCCAGTAGGGGGCAGGATAGTCCAGTGGTCTAGGTGTTGGGACTCCCAGCCAGTAGGGGGCAGGTTAGTCTAGGTTTTGGGACTCACAGCTGGAAGGTCGTGGGTTCGAGCCCCAGAGTTGGCCTACCTTGTAAGCATCCTTGAGCAAGATGCCTAACCCCTATCTGCTCCATGTAACAGCAGCATGTAATTGTAAATTGCTGAATTGTAAGAGTCTGCTAAATGACCCGATTGTAATTGTAAGCATGAGTTATGTTGAATGTTTGAATCTTTGTTTGGTAGTATGAGACATTTACACAATTTTATTTGTTAAGTATTTTAAAAAGATCCCATTTTGTACATCTTCTAGTTTCCTATAAATACAAGATTGTGACTTCAGCCTGTACGCTGTCAACAAGAGCAGTTCTATAAAGGCTGTGTAGCCTTCTGATATTTGCTGTGTGTTTCACATTATCAAGCATCAACTGCAATCAGGGGAAGAAACATGACATCATCGGGCCCATGATGCAAAGCGGCTAAACGCAGCCAGTTTAGGATCTGAAGAACGGGGATATGGGTCACATGGAATGAGGTCATTCCAGGGGGTGGATGTTCTTTATCTACCTCGCTTTAAAGAAAGGGGGTGGTTGTGCAACTGGCATCCTGCGCAGGCGACGGTCAGAGGAAGGTCAGAGGAAGGTCATAGGAAGGTCAGGTCAGCACCAACAAGTAAGGTCCTCTGAACTCCACGACTTTAACCCGTTTGCCAAAGCTCCTGTTTTTTTTTTTTCCCAGCCACTCTCCCAAACTAGAGCACTCTCTCACGGTTCTCCAAATTGGGAGCACACTAATTGGCTGGTAACCAAGCTCATTTATTCTGCCTCGCGGAGCTGTCATACTTGTTGTCCCTATGTCGATGTTCTCCACCGGAGGTTATACAGAACAAACAAACAAACAGTGTTTGATCCCTTTTAAAGAATTTATAAAACTGCCCTCAGGAAGAATATAGAGCTGACAAAGCTAATTAGAACATCTACAAAAAATCTTTCATAACAAATGCAATAACTTTGTTAAATTCTTAAACACCATTCTATAAACACCATATTATTCACTTTGGAACATGGTTCCAATGTGAGTAATAATAATAATTATTAACAACAGAATTGACACAAATAAACGAGAGAATAAAAAGCAAGGATATCTTTTAATTAGTGAAAAACTAGTGACAACATTTTTAAAAATGTCTGTTGGCACGCTTTCTATCTATATATTTTTTTTAAATGGCTAGTAAAGTTAACATGGCTATTATTCACGATAATCTAAAACTGACGGAAGAAATTGAGAAAGACAGGATTTGAATTTTTTATTTTCAATTTGAAATGTGACGCAAATGTGGCGTTGACAGCCGTGATGCGTTAAGTGTCTGCTCACCATGATTGTGATCTCCCTCTTGTAGATGGTAAGGTCTGGAACATTATTGACGTACATCCTCTTCAGAGCACAGCGGACACCGCTGTGTGTGCGGGCCAGGAACACCACCGAAAACCCTCCTGGACAACACAAGAACAGCACCTTAGCATGACGTCGGCACGGAATAGCCTTTGTTTCTCAGAACATTAATCAACTTGACGAGTTTCGGGAGAAAGTTCCGTTTCTGGGTCATTTTGAGCCTCCACTCGAACCCACAAATGCTGATGCTCCAGATAATCAACCAGTCAAGGCCAGTTTTATTGCTGCTTTAATCGACAGTTTTCAGATGTGCTAACATAATTGCAAAGGGGTTTTTTAATGATCAATTAGCCTTTTTAAAATGATAAACTTGGATTATTAGCCTAGCTAACACAACGTGCCATTGGAACATCAGCCGTTTACAGCTACATTAGTCATTAACTATGCAAAAACTGTATTTGACCAATTTTATTATATTTTAATGAAAAAATTTGCTTTTATTTCAAAAACAAGGACATTTATAAGTGACCACAAACTTTTGAATGGTAGTAGTAAGCCTAGCAGATCCCTGTTTTTAAATATGATGCACATGATTCAACAAGTCTGACAAGTATATATAAGAAAGTACAGCGCTAGTTTAGACAGGTCCAGCCAATTAGACATCGGTGAGCTTTTTTTGCCAAACATAATTCATGCAATGTCCTAATCCCTTTTGCAACTGTTCCCAACAGACGCTTTAACAACATAAAGGCCATGGGGAAAAAACAACTTAACATGCTCTGTAGCCACATTATTAGGTACACCTGCACATTAATTCAAATATCTACTCGGCCAATCACGTGGCAGCCATTTACTGCAGGAGACAGTAACTACAATAACCAGGCGTTACAACAGTGGTACGCAGGAGAGCATCTCCTATCTCCTGCCAGAGACTTAAGACCCACCTCTTCAGAATCCACCTTGGTAGCTCGGCAACTGACCTCTCTACCTCATGACACTCCCCCAAACTGAACTTCTTCATAATAATCCCCTTTCTTCCACCACTATTTTCCATCCAAATTTTTAGATCACCACTTAGAAAATGTAGCACTTTCTTAAGGCTAAGGATGATTGTATGATACGATATGTACTGCATGTTGCAAAATGTATAACCACCTTGGCCATGATGACACGCTGATTTCGTTATTCTAACAGAATGAATAACAGAATAACTGGCGTATGACCTGTTCAGCTATTGACACACTTATTGCAAGTCGCTTTGGGTAAAAGCGTCTGCTAAAGGCTGTACATGTAAATGTAAATCTCTGAACGTACAACGCGTCCAACCAGGAAGTGGAAGGGCTACAGCAGTAGCCCAGGTGAAAGGTGGACCTAAAGAAGTGGCCACTGTGCATCAACTCCATGGATGTTAACTAGTATATGGCACAAACACTAAGATTTGGGTGTCAAGTAGAGCTGGAACAATTAATCGATTAGTTGTCAACTATTAAATTAATCAACAACTATTTTGATACATCGATTCAATCGTTTTGAGTAATTTTTTTTAGAAGAAAAAAAAAAAAGTCCACGTGCTGATTCCAGTTTCTTAAATTTGAATAATTTCTAGTTTATTTACTCCTTTATGACAGTGAACTCAGTATCTTTGGGGTGTGAACAAAACGAGACATTTTGAGTACGTCCTCAACTTGGGCTTTGGGAAATTTCTTCACAATTTTCTTCACATTTTACACACCAAACAACTACAATCGTTAAATGGAGAAAATAACCGACAGATTAAATCGACCATGAAAATAATCGTTAGTTGCAGCCCTAGTCATTCCAACCAATCACTACCGATCGTTGATGGACACGCGTATAAGGTCCACCAATCTCCCCTCCAGACTGGCCCACCACCACTACTGCAGCAGCGCTGCCCAAGGATAAAAGGTTGATACCAAACCTACAGGGCGGGTTCTGGACAGCTAGGGTTTCACCCCACATTGTACTGGTGTTCCAAGCGGGGCGTTTCCATGACACCGTAGAGGGGGCCGGGCCCAACGCCACGTGAGGCGGATGTGGCAGGAGGGCTCGAGGTGGGAAGATGGACCTCGGCGTGCGGGGAACACCGCGTGCCATAAACGATCGCGGTGGGGGGGGGGGCGGCCTGCACAGGGAGCCAGTGGCTGCAGTCACCACAAACCGACGGGGTAAAGGGACAGCAGCACCGGGACGGGACAGCCCCTGCTCCTCCTCATTAGGAAGCCACCGGGTGAGGGGGGGGGGGGATCAAAGACATGGGGGGCCAGGGGGGGGGCATCAAACACCGTGCCCACAATGGGGCTCTTGTTGCCTAACAAACCGCAACGTTCTCCCAGGTCAGGGGGAACAAGCATGGATTTGCATTGGGGACAAGGAGAGGAGGAGGGAACTCGAAGGACCTGGTGGGCACAAAGGCTTTCATTGAGGAAAACATCTGTACTGACTTCCAATTGGCTCTGGCCGTAGCTCTGCCCAATTAAAAAAAAAGAAAAGAAAAAAAAAAAAACAAGCTATAATCTACAAATTACAATTGGGTGATTTAGCTTTTATTCAGAGAGACTTAAGTATTTAGGAGCAGGTAGGAGACGTGCATCTTGCTCAAGGATGCTTACAGGTAGGCCATCTCCAGGGCTCGAACCCACGACCTTCTGGCTGGGAGTCACTAGACCATCCTGCCTCCTAAATGTCCCAACTTTGGTGACACCTGCAGTAGGCTTATACTTAATGACACACTTAAGCAACTCTTCCGCTGTCCTCCCTGGTGGACCAACCACTGCCGCTTGAGCACCGGTTTCTCTGAATAATGTCGCACCTAGACACAAGATTACAAAAACTGCAAATGGGAAGGCTTTCGTAATGGCCTAGATATTGCAGAATCCTTACCATGTTACCTCAGCCAGTCTTAAACGGCTGCAAAATGTATACGAAGAAGTGAGTCATATTAAAAACGGCCAATAACCTGGGGACGCTTTCAGAGACGTAACAAGACTAAATAAATGCCAGTAAGTGAGCTACAGTGCACATAAACAACCTGGGGCCTGGCCTTCTGTTGTATGTAGTCACAATAAGAGCAACCACAGTAAATATTATCAGACTGGAGGCTTGACTGGAGGTGGGGGAGCGGTGCCCATCTGTAGCGCCCAGGGCAAGGCAGCAAGATAATGAGATGAAGTAGGACCTGATCCCAGCTGTTATAATAAAATTTGAGACAGGCGCAGGGGAAAATTAGAAGCAGACACCGCCTTAACTGACCAGGTACACTAACAGACAAAGAGCACGCAGAAGGTTTCCTGACCAACAGGGGTTAATTACAGCTTTTATTTGTATATACTCATTCTATTAAGCAGCTTAACAACAACAACAGGCTCTACTTTTACACTGCATGCCGTGGTAGCAAAACAATATCCGAAATCCAGGAAAGATTTAGTTATGATGAGCTGATGCAGGAGCCTTACGGGGTTTCAATTTCACTTCTCCTTTCATGTGCTGTGTGTCATGTGCAAATATAGACACTTGGAAACTTCCAACATTTCTACTCAAAACAGCCTTTAAACAGAATATGGTGTAGTGCAGATCTTCAAGGCTGTAAACAGACCAAACTATAGACATTAACTCCAAGAGGGACACTCGTCTATTTGTGGGGCTTGTGGCCGAAAGTACAAAAAGTTACAAAAGACGTTTAGTTTGAAACGCAAGAGTTCATGCTCCCCATCCCACACCTGGGTGCGGAGTGGCTTGCATTCCTCGCTAAACCTCCCCCTACAGGAATCACACACTCACTTTTCTCTACCCCTCCCCCACAACCAAAATCACAGTCGTGTTCCAAACATAAAACAATGACAATGAGACTTTGAGTTCAGGCGTTATCACACAATCTGACGTTAACCGACATGTTTCCATCACAAAAATACCCTGAAATGCCAGGGGGAAACTTATAACCATCAGAACTAGAACAGAATACTGTTTATTGATTTGATTTGCTCCGCTCAATGCGATGCTAGCTTCCCTGAACAGCTGGGCAAGGCGGAGATGAGATTGATTTCCTGTAACAAGGAAGCGGAGAGCTGAGCCACAGATACTCCGGAGCCCTGAACATCAAGCGGAAAAATGTATCATATGACCGCGTGTCTTGTGAGGGAGCGGCTTTTAAAAAAAAAGAGCAGGAAATTTTTTTTACAGGGTTGAGGGACCCTTGATGCAGAGAAAGCAGGATCTGAGCATATAAGAACAATAAAGCCATGAGTCATATCTTTTCCTTTTCAACTTTAAGCTTTGCTGCATCTCTAAACTACGAAATGTAGAAGAGACACAATAGAGATCAAAGCGTGGGCAAGGAAAGAAGCCGAGAGGGTTAGTGTGAACCGAGTGACAGATTTAACTAGGAAGAATCAGTCTGTCCACACACAGAGCCATGGTCCAACAAGACAGTAAAAAACAGGCTCAAAGAGATGAAACGGCTAACCTTCAGGGTAAAACACTGATCGCCAGTGGGCATCGTGTGCTCTAACTTCACATTACGTTCAGATGCACAACCACAGAGCATTGTGTGATGACCTCACAGCAGCTGCTACCTGCCTGTGGATGAGTGTGTGTGTGTGTGTGTGTGTGTGTCTAAGTGTGTGAGAGCAGCTGGCTTTTACAGGAGGAGACAAAAGTAGAGGGCCACCGTTGGAGGCCAGCCTGCTCAGCGCTGCTGGTCTGCTCTGGCCCCGACGGAGGCCATGCGCTCTGGGATCAGGTTCCCACTAAAGCACAGCACCGAGGCCTTTGTTGGCCCCTATGAGAATGCCAGCCACGGAAGTGGCGGCACGGAGTCCATTACTCTCCCGAGTGGATCTGGATGGGATGATGTGTCAGCTGGGCTTTTGTGACCAGCATGCCAACTTCCTGGACAAATGAGGTGGGAGGGGGCTAACAAGGACAAAAGGCCCCTCACTGTACAGGAGATTGGCTTTGACCGATGAGAGCGACAACAACCATATTGTTGTCTGTGTCAGATTGACATTCGCTGCGGGGACGTCGAGCTGTACAGGATACGTCGATAGAAAAAGACTCCCAGTCAGAGACCGGAGCAAGATTTAAGAGTCTTGTGGGATTCTTCCAACGGTAACAAGGTTATCACTCAATACCACCAATCATCTAGTATTGAAGGAACGTTTAAGGTCTCTGACCCTGACAAGACCTGATGAAGAAGCCCGCGTAGACGCGAAGGTCACAGAAGGCCCACACGATGTTCTGTGGAAGACGCTTTGACAGCAGAGAAATCCTTGCTTGGAGGACACACAATGTCCTGCAGATGAAAAATGAAAGGCCCCCCTATCGTAAAATTCAAGGTCGTTTTAGTTTCAAGTAACCTGAAAGGGCTGGACTGATTTGCAAATCTGTCTAACGTGTAATTTAGCCATGATTCCTCTTGTTAATAAGTCAGATCATTTCTGGATTTAAACCAATCGTCTGACCTATCCTGCCCCTCCCACTCACAAAGCCAATCAAGTCGGGGCATGTTAAAGTGCAACACCAACAGAACAGAATGTTCCGCTCAAAAGGGAGAAACGTCTGTTTCCGAAATGACAGTTGGAAAATGCAATGACGTGGGTTCTTTCAAAGTAAAGGTGGAAGCGTGTTTGACAGAGAGAGGGGTGGACTGTGGAGATGCAGCTGTAGTTCGCGTTTAGCGTTCAGATGTTAGCTGTCCAAGCATGATCTCATCTGCGACACTGGGCTTGGTTATCACCCCTCCATCTTCCCCACCGTGTTCAAGTCCCCTTCCCTCTGCCTCAAATCTCTCTTCCGTCCCCAATGAGCTCGCTGGCGAGTTTCCTCATCAAGCGGTTCCAGACGTTTAGCGGTTCCATCCAAAGTCACCTCCTGGTGTTGGTTGCTGCTGGTGGAAGGGGAGGGATACAGTTTCTTATGGAGGTTGTTTAAAACAAGCAGAGGTATTTCCTACCAAGAGTCCCCCCGGTATGAATGCAACACTTTTGCTTTAAGTCGCCCAGCTTGTCCTCTTTACGTCGGCTGAGAACAGGAACCACAGGGGTTGCTTAACAACCTTGGCCTGGAATGTCGCTTGTACAAACAGAGTAAGTGATAAAATAGCCAGTCCTCTTAGATGGGACTGATGGATCTACTGCTCCAAGTTATCGTGTTAAAAAACGCAAAGACAGAATAAAGTACTTCTCGGATTGCTCAAGTTTTTCCTTTATCAGTCTCCTCTCCTCTGGCCCCATTCCAAGTTTCCTTTATTTGAGTGTTTTTCCATATGAATCAGCCTTCCCAAGAGAATATCCCTTTTGGACAGTCTCAGAAAGAATGCAAACTGGAAAAAATGTTAAATGGATCTCCCCATTAAATGAGAAAGAAACATCAGTATTTATGGTTTAGGGGTGGCAGAAGGGCCAGGAAGTTAAATAAGTCTCCCTGCACTGCCTTCTTCACAATCTGGTCTGCCTGAAGGTATTGATCTTTCCGTATGCTAGGTAAACAATAATAAAAAGAAAAGGGATCTCACTCACTGTAAATAAAACAAGGTTAAACACACACACACACACACACAAGCTAAAATAAGTCGCTACAGTAACGGCCATGCCATTTTCCAGCGTGAATGTAGAAAAATGGATTTCAACCAACTCCAAGGTCTCTGCCAGTTCATACTGTGGTGCCAGGTGTATCTGCCAATTACCAATAATGACCTCTTGATCCCCAGTGCTTTAGCAAATCCTTTTAGCTTTAGCATTACACAAGTTAATGCGGTAATGAGCGTAGCAGCCTAGCATTTTGTAACAGAATTGAGTTACTACACTTAAACAGGGGAGCAGCCGTCAGAAATAAGGGTGTGATTTAGGTGAAATCGGTCCTTATGGAAAAGACTATTAATCACACGTGTGCAGTACACGTACAACGCACAAACACACACACACACTACTAGTTAAGCTCGTCCCCTCCCTCCCCACGGCAAGGCACACGTCATGGCGCGCACACACACACACACACACACACACATCTTGGGTGAGGAAGCCGGGGTCAGTCAGGGACTGGCGCAGGGTCGGGGGTTAAGGGCCTTGCTCAAGGGCCCCAACGGTAGCGGCACAGGGGAACAGGACGGCACACAGAAGCACCCTCTGGCGCTGGGTGGCAGTGTGAAGCTTAGCACACCTCATTTCTGCCTTCCACACAGGGATACAGCACAGAACCTCAGCCACCCTGTGGTCCTTTAGACCCATCTCACCCAGGCCCTCAAGCGCTTGAAGCCCACTCAAGGATAGGTTCGGTTGAGACACACACTTAACGTCTCCCCTGGTTAGACTCGAGCAGCACTGAGAAATGAATCAGTGGCTATCGAGCTATAAATAGACCCGGGCTTTGCTTTTGGTGTGCAGCTGAGAGATTCTGAGACTTGGCGAGCTCTCCCCTGACGGGGCCTCGTCAGGGTGAGCTCGTATCCCTGCTTTGGAGAAAACTAGCTTCATGCTAAATGAATAAAACTTGTGTGGCACAATGTAGGGTCTTCTAAAAAAAAAGGTGAGATAACTGGCCAAAGTGCTTTCATTCAGAGAAAAGTTACTGTACCAACTATGGAGATATTTTTTAATAATTACTTAATAAAAAGGCTTCTATAAAAAAAGAGACTTGAAACCCGACAGAGTTTCTGTGAACCGCTATAAGAACATTTGGCTGTGGTTTATTTCCTTTAAGAAAGACAATGAAATTGTTGACCAGTAGTCAAAATCATTTTTCCCCACCAGGGTGAATGGCTAACCAAGACTAACCAGAAATGTCATCGTTGCCCTGGGTTACGCAACTCCATTTCTAAACTTCTGGCGACGAGAACCGTCAACCGTCATTGGTGGTCAGTGTTCCCATACACCCAACTGGGCAAACAGGCTTTGACTGGAATCTCTGCCATTTCTACTCTCTTGTAGGTGCGGTAAGCAACACACTTTTCAGTGCCCTATATACAGCGTGTGTGCGTGCGCATCTGTGGAGGCCATAAAAAAAGGAAATAATACGCACGACGGCGACCGTAGTGTTTTGTTGCCCTGGGCTTATAGAACTAGAGAGGTGATCATAGATCTCAGCCCAACACTGTTTATGGCTGACACACACACACGCTGGTGAGGGGGTGAGAGCCTTTAAGAAGGTGAACTGCTAACACACTACAAAAGGGGAGCATCTACATTTGAATGTAGGAGGAAAAGGGAGGCAACAATCACCTTGGAGAGGATTTCTAACAAAATATATCAAGAATTCTCAGGTTTCATTCCAAGAGAAGCCGCCAATAGCTACAGAAATGATTATCGTCAAACAGGAACGGTGCATTTAGAGCCTCGATTGAACATTTACGGAAGCACGTTTCAGTGAGAGAGATTAATTAAAAGATTTTTGCATCCTTTAGGCCAAGGACGAGCGATGAGAGGATTGATCCGTCACTGGCCTGAGATGTGGCAAGTGTTGGGGAAGGCAAGCGGGAACTCAGAAAGTGGAGTGGTAATACAAAGAAAAAGTAAAGTGCCTCTTTAGTGGAAAAAAAAAAAGCATTGGAAAAAAAAGGTTACCAAGAGAATAAAAATATACAGGCATCAATTACATCAGTACCATTTTAACACTCCATGACAAATTAACTAGGAGTTCAGGACTGTCAAATGGAAACTGTTCTGCAAAAGGAAAAAAATAGCTTAGTGTTTGAATCAAAACATTGGTGTTTTCACAATAAATGTGTGTGTTGGCCCTGATCCTCTCACCTCACAGTCCACCAACTCATTAGCCGCAAACAAAAAAAACGTATCTTACAGTTAACTTCATCTAGTTTGACTCTGATAGAGACACAGGTGGCATCGTAACGTCTGAACGTAAAAGATAAATAAGCTAGTGCCTTCTTTGGGATCGGTTTCATTAACAGAACTTGGACGGACTCCCCATTTGAGGCAAACTCAAACAGCTGTGCCCATATGTATACATCTATCATATCTATATGACAGATGCTGACACGGTAAGAAGGCTGGGAGATTCTCAGGAGTAGGGATGCACCGATTGCGTTTTTCTTGGCCGATTGTGATTTTTAAAAGCCTGACCGGCCGGTTCCTTTCCGGGTTGGTTTTCAAAGTAAAGCTTGGAAAATTTGTTGTCATTTAGATGAAGAGATATTTAGATTTAAATTTACCCACTTTTTTTCTACGGGCCGTTAGTCGCCGGTGCTCGCATTAGTCACTAGAACGTATACGGCAGTATCCTTTCAAGAAGACTGATTGATAAAAATAAGCTACGCATCTTACTCTTTTCAGTGATCACATGAACAATATTACACCAATAGATTTGCTCTCAGTGTTCTATTTAAATAGATATTGACGCTCAACATTCGAATGTCTAATATAAAACCAATTTTACCCGAGTACGGTTAATTTCCCAACGTCTTCCTCGGACACGGAAGAATTTCCACACCGCAGACACGTTTCACGTCAGCGTGGGCTACCATGAGTGTTTAGCATCATCAACGCATTTAAGATACTCATCGTGTTCTTTCGTGTTCGTGATGCACCTTCAAATGTCGGATCAAAATTTGTCGTGCCGAACGTCTTCGCTGTAGTTCTGTAGATTGCAATCTCAATGTCCTGTTCACAGACTTGACACAGATCAGCCGAACTGAATAAAAAAAATAAAAATAAAAGAATAAAAATAAATAAATCGGTTGCAGACCGCTTTAGGAGCAAAAAACGATTCCGATTGATGGCCGGTCAAACTCCATCTCTACTCAGGAGATTATAAAAACATCTTCGAGACAGATTGAGAGAAACCCTGAAACTAATCACAGAGATGTACATTCTAAAGAAATCGGAGAAACATTTAAAAAAAAAAAAAAAGGCATCATGGGTCTTGTTTGTCAGCTACGATACCTTCAAGCTACACTTATTCGTGTAGCTTGACCCACACTAGCAGTGCACGGGGTGACTAGACGACACAACCTTATTTACGGCCGCCACAGCTCGCTGGGTGGCAGAGCAATCGCTCATCACCTTACTGGTCATCCGTGTTGCCGTGCTCGAGTCGCGTGCGGTGTGCTCGCGCAAGCCTGTGATCCCTTTAAAACCCGTCCTCAGCCCTGCCCGGCGACAAGCCAGGAAACCAGACTGGTCTACTGGCTAGTGAAACCAACTGATTTGTAAGGCACACCAGCATCGTCAACACAAATCCTGTTAGCAAAGTGTAGCCCAGTGTTCTTCACTCATTTGTCAACAGGGGGGGCCCACTCTGGCCAATAAGACATCAGTGTGACAGCCGTAATACAACTAATTAAACTATATATATATATATATATATATATATATATATATATATATATATATATATAAAAAAAAAAAAAA
>JAOEHI010048166.1:0-20490 GCA_025447815.1 Percopsis transmontana | reverse complement strand
CTTCAATTCCACGAAAAAGGTTTTCTTTTACTTTATCTTGGCTTCAGAAAATGTTTAAAAATACAACCACATTTTTTAAACCTAATTCTGCCAATTAATTTGTTATAGATTTCTTTGTATGCTTTTACCAGACACTGTAAAAAATGGGTCAGTTGCTAAACATCTTTAGTTCTGCATTGTGTGCCTTTTATAGAGTGTAAAGCATTAAATCCATCAACACAGTCAAACATAGGAAAAAAATCATTATCTTTAAAATTTGGGGAAAAAGCAAATTAATTTTCATCTTGCACTCTTTTCTAGTCATCAAAAGATTTTGCCAGCCAGATACAGAAGTTAAATACAAAATGGTACAGAAGTTGATGGAGAAATATTAAGCGACCTCGTTGGACAAGGAAATGTGGTGCTGACAGTTTTCTAAAATGACGGTGAGTTACAGAGAAGTTATAATCAAGCACTCTACACCTGACAAACATTTTTATTTAACTTATTTTTTATTCCTTTAGAATCATCTTCTTCTGAGACGTCTGACTCAAGCTCCAGCTCATCATTTATAATCATAGATGAGATCCCTGGCAAGAAACAAAGACTTGAGGATACAGTCTGCCAAACAAGTTCGAAACTTTATTCTCATGACTCTTTAACATCTGACATTTGTGAGACTCTAAAAAAGCTGTTTATCACAATGTTTTGCATTTCCATGGTTTTGGTTTTTATTAGTTGATTGAAACTGTGCTACAAAGCAAGTCCGGTGGTGAAACAGTACTACAAAAACACTAACCGATACCACAAGAAGACAAATGGTCAACATACTTGTGGGTCAAATGGTTAATAAACATGGGTATGTATGTTTCAAGTTATTTTGTGTCAAATAACTATATGGCCATTGCATTGATTTAGATTGCTAATTAAATATCTCTTCTAATATTTCAAATTTCCAAAGGACAGTTAATGTTGAAAGGCAGCTAAATGGGGATGCCTGCATATTGCAGACAACTTCCAGATTCTGGAAGATGAGACACCTTTCAGCACCGTCAGAAGCTTGTTAATAATCCAGGCAGGTGTGATGATATCCTCAACATTACCAAGGATTGGTAAGTTTGGAAATAGATGTTTAGATTGTCTTGAAATTTGAAAATATTTCCAGTAGTAGTTTAATATTGTCTTTCTTAAAAGGTGGAACAAGACTTCACTATCTATTTGGTGAAGAGACATCCTCCAGGCTGATTCAGAAATGGGATGCGTTATTCAAGCCAAATGTCATACAAGAAGCTAAGCGGCTCATTTTAACTCCGGAGTTGCGTCGCTTGGTACAGTCAGCAGAAAGTTCCTCAGGAAGTGATGTTGATGAAGCAACAAGTGAGTTGTATTTGTTTTTCTTAGGAATATATAAAGGTGTTGACTTTTTCTTAAATTTCATTTATTTATTCTGCAATTCCTTCATTCTTGTGCCTCTTTGTCCTCAGCCTATGACCAAGAAAGGGCCTCCCTGTTGTTGCTGATACATCTCCTTCCACCTCCACCAGGAGGACCGAAGTCTCCAAAAATAAGAGCGTGGGATTCAGTTGAGAGACTTGTTGTCTTTCATAAGGTAATTATATTATTAAGGTAGCGATAATAATGTCATGTCCCTTTGCAGGACTCTCTTGTAAAAGCGACTGTCTCAATGGGACGTTCCTGTTAAATATAAACTTTCTTGGGCACGTAAAATGAGGTTGTTAAAGTGAATGGATTGGAAATTAAGTCTTAAAGGTCTTGTGTGTACATTTAGAAGGATCTATTTGCCCAAAGAAATATGATATGAACTATGGTTTCATTAGTGATAATCAGCTGAAATAAGAATCATATTTTTGTTACCTTAAAATGGGTCTACTGTATGTAAAGAAGCCTCAGATTTCCTCCCACACTAATTTTTACTTCTATAATAATATTAATTCATGTATGTTTTCTTTGTGATTGCACATTATTCTTGAGTCTAATGTTCAGCTTCCTTATCTCAACCCTAGTCATGCTGCAGTTTGGAGGAGCATCTCCGCAACCAGCAGGGTCGGCAGCCATACCTCCTTTCTGTTGGGCGTCAGAAGAACAAGATCGACAGCTTCTATATCGCCATGGATCTCATCCCTTGCCAGGCAAACAGCTCCCTTGGGGCATTTGATGAACTTTTCAAAGTTATTTTTGTGTTTAATTTGTCTTATGAAGCATTGGTGAAATGGCAATAATAAATATTTTTGGAACATTATTTGTTTATTGTAATTCATTCTTAAAATTAAATGTTAGCACGTTTTTAGTGTAGATTTAACACTTCAGGGAGGGAAACCAACACTAACAAAATAGTAACACATTTAACTAAGAGCAGTGTTATTTGTCTACTCCTTAAGTGTTACTTTAACTCTGTTTTGTGAGTTAAAAAAGGAACTCTGGCATAGTGTTAAATGTTTTAACTCTTTTGAAAGGGTTCATTTAACTCTGGAGAGTGTGGAGCTATAAACCCTGAAAAAGTTTTGAAATCAACTCTGGGAGTTAATTCAACACTGGACTTTTTGCTGTGTGATAGCTGGCGCATGTCTGGCATATTTAAGAAATGCACTGAATGTATAGCTCTTAAATCCTACCTACAGCATTTTTAAGGGACCAATATATTTCAAAGTCTTCTCTACTATACACTCTACGATCAATGTTTAGTATACAGTATACTGCATGTAGCACAGCCTAAACATACGATAATGATAGGAAGTTATCAACAAGGCATTTACAAGGTGAGCTTCATAGATGAGAAGAGAATGAAATGCACACTCTTATCTTCCTGGCTGTTTTGGTAGCAGTCTAAGCAGTGTAATACGCACAATCCTGGATGGATGTTTAATTATCTGAGACTGTTTTTTAAATTAGTTTTTTTTAATGCCAAAACTAATAATAACAATAGACAGTGACTGATCTTGGGAGAGTTGAAAATGCTTACAAAGAAGACACATTGCACTACAGCCAACTCACTGGAGATTAACAACCCTACTTACAGGGGCTGACGGCATAGTACATACATTTCTAAGTAAAATAACATAATCCACCCATGGTGTTCATTCTTCATTGTTCAGGATATTTAATGTTAATAACATAACCATAACCTTCATGGTAATACACTTTGGGTTTGATCTGAAGTACAGTAGGCCGCTATCAGCTATCAGTAAAGCAAATGCACTGAGAATGTTCTCTGTTGCTGTCCCTGGCTCTGGATTCAAGCTCTCAAATATTTCAGTTGTCAACCCCCAGACATAACCAATCATACACAAGTAGATGTTCCCTACCTGTCACAGCAGCGTTGCAGACTTCCTGAAGTCTCTAGAAGCTTACTCGTCTCTAGCAGCTAATGTTTTAAAGGGGTTGTTTTATTTTTTATTGCTCAATTCCTCAAAGTTGCCCTATATGCCTTTATTTTTGTTTAACTGTTTTAACTGTTTTGTTTTAAAGTTTTAATGAAAACAATCCCTTGAGTGAGAAAACACAGTCAAAGTTTAAACAGTATCTTATTGTGTTGTCCTTCTCTTGGTATATTTGTCAATAGCGTATCAGGTTTTACACAGTAGAGACTAGAAACTGGTATTATCATCGTAAACAACGATGCCAAGATGCCGTCGTGTTGCGTCAGCATTGAGTGGGATCAAGTCCCGAAATGCAACAATAACTGATAAATTTGGGATGCAAGAAACAATATCTTCCTAATCACAGCAATAACTCATTCTCTCCAATCGGGTGAAAGCGCAAGCCTCAACTCACCCACACATAAGCAACGTGCACACCCATATGCATGTGCGTGCACACACACGCACACACACACACACACACACACACACACACACACACACTAGAAGACAAATAGCTGAGCCACCGCAGATTTAGACCAAGATAGACCTTACAGAGGCCCCCGCTGGGAGTGAGGAGCAAATACATCATTATTAACCCAAAGACAAAACCCCCCAGCTGCCTGCAAGTCATCTGTGGAGGGAGGCACACAGATGGATATTTACCAATCAGTGTTCAGCACAGAGACCACAGCAGCCGGCCGTGGCACCGCGGGTGTGCACATTCTCGGTGGCTTGGCAAGAGAGCCCTAGTTGAGTTCAGTCAAAATGAGGACACTCTCCTCCTCAGGAGAATTTGATTGTTGCCGGACGGTGCATTGTGCCAAGTCAGCATACGGTCCCTTTTGTTCCTGCTTTTAAAATACCCCGCATGGCGGGAACCCAATGCTGTTTTTTCCATCCTCAACTGACTCTCAACAAGGAAAATGCTGATAAAATTGAAAGGAACAGACCAAAAACAAAACAAGGTCTTATGGGTCAAGGCATTATCCATCTGCACAGCCTTCTGAACAACTGATATGGTAATACCCTGGTATAAAATGACAGTGCATAAGATACAGTATGATGCCCAAGTCTTTCTGATAAATAAAGTCTTAGATAAGATAAGATTCCTGATAACGATGCTTAATAGTTTGTTCCAGGCACAGCTGTATAATCATACAACAGTCACAACAGATATTCTCATAAATTAAGGTTATTATGGTAAAACTAGGTCAACGACGTTGACATGCGTTTGTCAAGTTTTATTGTAAGTTCAGGTATATAGAGGTACATTATGTATAGCACGAGAGAGAGAGAAAATAGTTTTCCCAAATTAAATATTCCTCTAGCACAGAGTAGCAGTTGTATTGTCCTTATTTTGTAATATGGTCAAAGTCTGAATGCAACATTGCATTTGAAGTTAATGCGTCACAACGAAGTCCATACTGAAAGCTATAACAGCAACATGAACAGTGCAGAATCACACAAATCATACAAATGCTGAGTAAGAACATTTTCAAATTTAAGTGTGACCAGCACATTGTTGTTGTAACCTATGCTGGCACATCAAAGGGGAGATAAATTGCTTTAATAAGACACAGGTTCAGTGCCCTTTTTGATTTAGCATTGCATATGCTGTTACTTTCCTTTTTAAGGATCTAACTAAACCTCTTGAGCTTTAAAGACAAGTGTGTACTGCCCACACTGGCGTGTCAAGTGTGGGTACTACACTACGGTGGGTACTTCTTTTTTATATCTGTTCCTTATTCAGTCTCTCTCGGTGTCAACTAATTTGGAACGATGTTCCAGCGCTGCTTGGACAGAGATAGACGGAATTTGTGGTTGAGATGACAAAAGAGAGTGACAGAAGTTACCAACAGAGCCTTCATTCCCTCCATGATAGGAGGGAATGAAGTGGGAAAGAGGCTTTAGAAACCACGGTAACACTTTTAAATTACAGCCTGCTAATTACAGTGTAAGTACCTGTTATGTACGGCGTAACAAAATATAATTAAAGAGTAAATAAAGGGTATATGATTGTAGAAGTAAGTGGTTATTACTGGGTAATTTACAAACATTTTACAAATAAGGCACAAAACTAAGATTTGAAATTCATTGTGTTTCTAAATGTAATTATAGGCTATTATAGGCTTGAGGGTATGATGGTAGAATGAAGTGGTTATTACTGGGTAATTTACAAATAAGAAACGTAACTACTATTTTGAATTCATTGATCTTCTAAATTGTAGGTCCCTTAAAATTACTTACAAGGGACGACATGGCCACATTTTCGTTATAGGCACTAGAGGAGCTCTATGTAGTAGTATAGCACTCTCCCGTGCTATACATAATGAGTCAACAGTGTTGGCTACAGTAATATAATCACCTGGACAGATGTGTTCAACAAGCGTGTTAACCACAGTTTCTGCTTTATTTTAATCAAAGATTTTAATTGGTAGTCGTCCCCTCTTAAACACACTCATGGTTGCCTACAGAGGGAGAAAAACACCACACTATGCTCTTCAACCTTTAAACAAACAATGAATGCATGAATTTTGCAATGTTCTCCTGTTGTGAAATGTACAGAAGTCTGGAGATGGATATTCTCTCCACTGGCCAGGTTTTAGCCTTTCTTATAGCCAATGACATGGATTGAGCGTTCCCAAATCTGGCTGCCCTGATATCTCACAATTCCTGTGAGTAGTGCACAGGCAGAACGTTTCTTCAGTCGCACTATTCAAAACGAGTGCCACCATGGGAGTGGAGCGTCTATCGCAACTTGCATTACTTTTGATCAAAAGAGCTTCAAACGATTTAGATAAGGTGGTCAACAAGTTTGCGGGAATGAAATGTCGCAAGGTGAATTTGATGGGTTGATGTTGTCTCAGAGGCCTAAAAGCACAGTCACATAAAATACAAACTGTTAGCCTATTATAAAATAAATCTACATACCACTTTTGCCTGCTTGTGAGCAAAGAGTATTATGCAAAAGTCGAGATATTAAAATAGATACATTTAATTAATCAAAGGCTAATGAAATATATGGGCAACTTGGCACACAAGCGCCACATAGTGAAAATAAACATTATAAACACAACACAGCAAATATATACAGTATATCTATATAGATATTTAGATATTTAGATATATAGATATATAGATATATAGATATAGATATCTATATATAAATATATAGATATAGGTATATATAGAGATATATAGATATAGGTATATATAGAGATATATAGATATATATGTATATATAGGAGAGAATATAATTTTCTTCTTTCAAACATTTGCATCAAAAGCACACTAGAAAGGCACAACTAAACAAAATAGCAGGATAGTCTAGTGGTCTTGGTGTTGAACCCCAGAGTTGGCCTAACTGTAAGCATACTTGAGCAAGGTGCCTAACCCCTATCTGCTCCATGCATGTAATAGCAGCGTGTAATTGTAAGTCGCAATTAGTTAGTTAGCTTAGTTATACACCGACCTTACAGTATATGTGGTGATTGATGTAATTCCTTTGCGGGAGACATTAAGGAAAAAATTCTGCCAGGCATTTAAGTTAAAATGCAAAGGTGGCATGTACGCGAAGTGACGTTAAACATTTAAACATAGGCTCTTTCTAGGCTGTCTATGTCTGTTTAAGGTTACAGAACACTCCAAATTCACTCAGCTGCATCTTCAGCGAAGTCTTAAAGGTCATTGGATGTAGATATAGAGTCATCTGTTCTGCCTGGCTTTACATATTCATATTCCTCCCCAGTCACATGCTTATTGTTCTTTATGACCCACTAATGCACGTTTGATTTTGAGTCTTCCCTCAGCTATACTATACAATACTGTGAGCATGCTGCTTTCTCTTTTAGATAGTACTCACTCAATGTCATTGGTTAGTGTCTACTTGAGATTCATTAAGTCATTAAGTCTAAAAATCTGTATTTAATCATTAGCCCCCTCAAGCAATTTCAATGAAGTTCCATTTCTACATTCTCCCAACCAACTTAAGTTGACAACCAATTTTTTTGAATTCCAAAAAGGGGTCAAATTCACCACACAATATCACAGGTCATATTTGAATATTTTGTTTGAAGAATTGCAGAGAAGTCAAAGAATTTCAAAGACTTCTAAATTACTATAAATCATCCTTCTTTCATTAACTTGTATTTTCTTTTTCCTAACTATTCTTTTCTAAAGTTATTGGCAATTACTTCAAGTTGTTACCAGATTCTGCTAAATTCACCCCTAACAACTGTACACACATGAAAAAAAGGTATTTTTGTAACGAGTTAGTTCAAAAATAATAATTAAAATATAATTTATAGTTGCTTGAGCAGTTAGACATACATTTCTATAACGGAGTACAGTGCTTCACTCACACTATTTCAGATGCCATACTGTATGCCAATGCTTGATGCATCTTGAAATTTAGATTTATCTCAGCAGATGTTAAAATGCATACATTTTGTTATTTGAATGTGTAGGCACAACTGAAACAAATCACTGTCAGATATGGAGTAGTTAATCTGTTTAGACTAGTTTAGACTAATTAAAAAGTATTCAATGCAACACAACTGCAAATATAGGGTGTGGTGAAAATGTCCTGCTTTATACATTAACATGTACAGTATAGTAAAAGATTTTGCACAGACATTCAGTATTTAAAAGGTACATTTTCATGGTTGTGATCTAACCCCTCTTTACTAGTATTTTAAGATGAGTTAAGATTAAACTTTTTTGCCAAAACAATTTTAATTTTGCAATCCCAGTAGCTGCTGGCAACATAAGGAAATAACTTGAGCTCTCCAACCTTAAACACAAAGTTTTACAAATGATTGCTCAGAAATTAGAACAAGGCATGTTGAATTTGCAGAGGTGATCTGAAAAACTGCGCATGTGGTTTTGCATTGCATAGTTATAAGTTAATTAGCATAAAGACATCCTGTATTCTGGCTTTAGTTGTTGTGGCAATGTAAACATTTCAGTGCTGTCTGTCTAATGATATATGGATTGTTGGTTGGTGAGTAGCAGGTGCAGAATGAAACACTAAAACACTAGAAAACAACCGAAAGGACACTAAATAGCAATAACTAGACTTCTCGACGTTTAAAACGTCAGCTCTTGAGATACAGCTACAAACACAATAACCAACAAAGACAAAAACATAATCCCCAACATATATACCCCCACAGGCGCAGGAGGGGGAGCGCAATTCCTGGGCGCGACTCCTGACGTTACAAATGCTCATGAAATACTTCTATTTAAATAAATAAATCTATTTAATCTAAAATCTGTTGCATGTTTACATGCATATCTTCTGGACTACCGTGAAAGCAAAATATGTTATTATTGAATGACCAGTGGTCTGTACCAGGGAATGCTTAATGTACAAGCATTAGAGAGAAATCATTGCAGAGGTAGGGGAGACCGTGGATGGTTGTAACAGGGTTACAACCAATGCGTTCAAAATGTGATACAAACTAGTTACATGTGTCTGCTATTAAACGGTGTAGATGTTATCTCTGTAACACAAACAGAAAAAGCATGGCTTACTCTCAAACGCAAGGAGTGAAATGTTACACTTCACCCCATAGTCCGGATTATTTGTAACATAGGGCCTACCCTGGGGTGAAATGTAACATCATGAAATAAGGATTATGACAAAAACTTAATATTGAAAATGTCTTAGTGAACTTTTTAACATAATTGGTGTGTATGTGTGTGAGCCAAGTATGTTGGTTACTGTCATAGTAGTGACAATCATTTGAACATAATAAAATGTAACAAAATTAGTGTGTGCGTGTCTGTGCTTGTTTGTCTTGCACCGTCAGTCACAGTGGCGACAGACATGGCATTCCTGGAGTGCTGGCCTCATGGGCCCACAAACAGGTCTAACATTTGAGCATAACAATAAAACCAATGTGTGTAATTATGCACCTACAGTCAAGAACAGGTATATGCCATAACAACAGCCTTGATGGTGTGACAGAATGAAGGAAATCAAAACCTCCACAGACCATGAGTTCTCTGGTGGTGAAGACTTGTAAGCTTGCTGTTGCAAGCCAGGAGCTTACTAAACAACAACATAAATCCATAACTTTCGTCATGCCTTTTCTGGCTCAAAAATGTCTATTCTATTTTTTATTTTCTTAAAGAATCTGAAAGACAGAGTGGATTCTCTGCCCTCTCCTGTCAAATGTGTGCTTGGCTGTAAATGGGTGGAAGTCATCAATCACAAATCGATTCAGATTCAAATGCTATACTGCATTCATGGCATGCTTCGATATATCTTTGTTTTAATCTTTTTAAAGTCCTCTGTTCTCTTATATCCAAAGGGTTTTTCTAGACTGGTGCTTCCAGACAGGCAAGCAATGAGCATGATGGGACATGGACATGAACACATGCAGAGATGTCAAACCCCTCTCATACTTTATTTAAAGTGAACATTAAAAAATATGTCCTGCCATTTTACATATGGACCTCCTACGTGTATATTCTCAACCATATCGAACTGTAAAATATAAAATCAAGTCTTTTTTTTCTAGAATCCGTATGATTCTGTTTCATGGTCTCATAAAAAAGTAGCGGATTTCTGTGCAGTATCTACTCCACAAGACTAATTTATCCTGGTAGTATGTGTGTAGACATATTATACCTGTGATGCTTTGTCTGTCAGGAACTTAATGGACTTTGTCCTCAAATCTTTATGATTGATTTTCTCACAGACGTCTTTCTCTCTTTGAAGATTATCTGTAGAATTTACAATTTCAGTTCAGGGGTTATGTGTCCCTCAGGATACAATGAAAATTAATGGTACCATATATATTTTAAAGAAATTATGAAATCACTACAATAAAATGTTACCCAATTTAGGTCTAAACAGTACATTAAATCACTCTTATGTGTTGACCTCCAAAATGTATGTAAAAAGGTCAGAATGAAGTTTGAATTTCCAGTTTACAATTTCTACCATAATAGAGTTCCCCATTGCATTACAAATTGCCCATTTCCCCAAGTGATTCATCCAGAGATTCATAACATTACCATACAAAAGAGTGTATGGTTTCAGGGCTGTCTTTCAGTTGGTTTGCAATCTAGTGCATAAACGAGGTGGATTACACAGTATGAAAAAAAGGAGTGTTTTCTTTTCCTATCATTATCATTCCTGACAAGATGCATTCACCAGGAAATGCAGATTTAGTTGGATTAAGAGATGTGACAAAATCATCATCGTTTATAAGATGTCACAGAACAAAGGAGAGAAGGATTCAACATAACTACAAGTTGAATTCCAAAAAAATACAGCATGTTGGATACAAGCCCATCCACTGTCCCATGTGCTCACATGGGGTTATATTTTTTACGTACGCTTTTAAAAATTTTTTGGAGCTATTCATGGTAATGCACCACCACAGTATTTTATTAACCCGTCCACAGGTCACAAGTATGTGCTATGTTACATGCCAAAAATATTGACTTATGGACATGTTGTTGTAGACACATGCACATGTGTCCATTTGATTGTTATAGCTGATGCTGTCGTTTTATTTTCTATTGATAATGATTTCTTATAATAAAAGCACATTTACAGGAGTGCTAGAACTGTAAACATTGAAAGGGGTAGCGTTTATTAACTGGGGGTGGGGAGCAGAGCAGAGTTATTGTGGGTGCATGCACCCCGACATACACAACAACAGGACGCGTGCATATGTGCATGTACACAGTCGCATATCGTGAGTTTGGAAAATTCTCTTAAAGGGAGGGATTTCATGACAATTAGAGGCAAAACATACCCTGCCTAGAATTTGAAGTAAAACAGTGCAGTTGTAATGCAAAGAAGAAAAAGGAAATCTTTGAATAATAATGTAAAAGCACTCAAGGTACACCAACTCTACCAAGGAAACGTTGAATTCACAATTCTCAAATGAGAACATTTGTGTATGAATCTCTAAGATAGGAAATCCCGAGTTACATTCAATAATAGACTAAGGGAACTATAGGGAGACGGGTACTGCAATACATACAGTTTGTAGGTTTGTAGGTAGATATAGAGGCTCAACCACATTGCCGCCTGCATCCCATACAATCGAGACTAGTGTCAAATCATTTCAGAGACAGTAAGCAGTAAGGCAGGAACAGATAATTCGCTGGGGATGCTAAAACAAAAGTTAAAGCCCCTGTACAACCAGTGCTGGTGTTTTGAGTTATTCTTGCTGATTAGACTGCTCTTCAGGCTGAAGTTGGGTGGAGCTATACTGCTGAAGTCAGCCTACTAGAGATACTCAACAGAACCAATAATAAAATAAAAAGTTATCAGGAGAGTCAGGGTGATGTCAATCAAGCGGCCCTGTGAAGAGGTCTGATCAGCCACATTACTCAAAACAACTGTCTGGTTGGACAAAGGCTTTATATTCATCAGGTTAAGCAAATACTGCTGCTTCTACTTGACGCTAGTCTGGAATACTTAAAAAAAACAAAGTTATAATCACTTTGTTCATGTGTTTTACTTCTGAATAGAAGAGTATGACCTGCTGGACTCTCGGACTCGATATCGACATATCGACATATCTTATATCGACAGAATGTTTCCTATTGTTACCGATTAAACTTCCACAATGGTTAGGAGGTCCAGTGGCATTCCACCTTGCAGCACAGTCTCTTGGTTTATTGTTATTCATTCATTCATTCATTCATATTTTGGGGGTGTCTCTTGGAAACGGCTTGCTTCAGGTTATGCCACAGCATTACAATACAGTGAAGGTCAGGATTCTGACAAGGCCATTACAAAATGCAATTTCCTCACGTTTAAGAACTTTAGGGTCGTTGCCATGCCACATGAACCTAACTTCTATTGGACACTCATTCTGCTTCCCTGATCCAATTTTGGATCCATCACTCCCTGGATGACTACAAGCCAAGCAGGCCCTGAGGTCGCAAACCATCCCCATATCTCGATGCATCCCTTCACCATCCCGAAAGTTTGAATGTCCCATTTTTGCCACACAGGGAAACAAAAATGGGTCCCAGGAAAAAGAAAAAATAACACAAAAATATTAATGCGCACACTACATGGCGTGTGTATGAATGAGTCCATGTGCTTTGTCCAATCATGTGCCTCAGATTTGCGTTCAGATGAAAGAAAGGTGGCTGATGATAAAGCATTATGAAACTCCCAGGTGTTTGGCAAACTTGAGACGGCCAGTAAATGGTTGTTCTTGGAGTTTTAATTTAGGACTTGAATGCAGATGTAGGGTTCTTTGTTCCCTCCTTGTGAATTGTACAGCATGGTTTTGCAGTGATCTTTGCAGAACACTCACTCTTAGGGAATTTCTGTCATTTGTGCACCTGTCTGCCGGTGAATTGATTGAGACCCAAATCGCTGTTGCCTTTCTTCTGGAGTCCTCAAGCATCTTATTTCTCCAGGGAATGTCGGCTTCACTTTCACAAATAGCTCTTGAGAGGACCAGGCGCCTATGGTACCCAAACTTTTTGGCCTTTTTATATAATGCTTGTTATGTCACTGAGTAGAACATTCGTGACTCCCTAGTAGTCAGGAGGTTCACGTAGTCCCTCCAGTTCTTTGTGTAAAACCATTGCAATAATGCTCATTTTAATGAGATTTTGTGTTTGTTATGTTTGTTAAGTTTTTTACATTTTTTCTTACACCGGTACAGTGTATTAAATAATCTCATCTGGACAAAAGAGTAATGGGAATTTGATTCATTTGAAGTGGATATGCCACAAACCTTCAATCCTATTGTTCTTTTTGAGTGCTTTCAATCTTAATACATTCATATGCATATTGTGCGTTTGATTGTTAATTTATTGGGAAATTGACAAATAACCTTCCTTCCCTATAGATTACTGTGAATGGACACTTCTAAGGGATAACAGAAACATTTGACATACATTACGTTAAAGCCATGAGACATTTACAGTAGCACTTAGTGACAAAAACAGCAGCAAATAACACAGAGCAACATAAATGCTTGCTAAAATTGAAACATCACAACCGGCAATGCAATTTGTGTTTAAATTTTGAGAATGTGATCAATGTATGCCTACATCTTCAATTTTGTGAATACTATGGTGATTAAAATGCCCCTTCAGTTACAAAAGAATGAAATAGGTGACCGAACAGATGGAACAACTACAGCGGAAAAACCCTAGCATTATGTACAGCGCTTTTGCAAGGACAGGTCTGTAAAAAACGAAAACGGAATGTTTTTAATCTTCTTCTTGCGAACCACTTGAGTGACAGCCACACAGCGATGAGGACACGTCATGAGAAGCTTTTTATGTGTGATGGGTCTTGCCATGTCCAGACAATGCAAACATTTTCCAAAGTGCATTTTCCTTGCGGTACTGTGATCCATCGACCTCTTTCCCTTCCACTAATGTGGCAAGGTCCAACTTATGTGACAAGATTTTAGATTAAAGAGTGACAACACACTGTGGAAGTCATTATGCACGTCATCTTTTTTTCTTTACAGGGGAAAAACAAGAAAGCCAGAAAACGTTGAGTATTGCCATCCGCCAACAAGGTTCCCCTTCTCCAGTTTTAGGTAAACTTTGTCTTCTTTGTCTAGGAGGAGCAGAACTCCATTAGTTGCTGCCTCACGAGTGACATCTTTGTCACCTGCAAAGGCAGAGATGACCGGCTTCCCATTCAGCATCAAGTTCACCTAGAAACCCCATCACACAAACACAATGAGCTAAGAAAAGCCTGGATATTTAGACATATTTAGATTGACATTCAAAGAAACAGTAGAGACTGCACAAGATTAAGGATGAGACATACCTGGATAGTTTGGCTCTGATACACTTTAATAACGTGGAAATTAAAGCTGTAGATTCCTTTTCTGGGTGACAAGAAAACGGAATCAAACGTGAAATAATTCCCTATGTTCACAAGAACCTAGAAGAAAGTATACAGTATGTCAATCCATGAAGATATTTGCATAGCACAATCAGTAACCTTAAAAATGATCCCAAATGTATATAATCACATAGGCTAGTAGGCTAATCAAAAAGGGTGACTGACCAGCTTAACTAATAGCAGTCATAATGTAAGCGTCAACATGTCTATAATTGAGCCATATAAAGCTATGCACTTATACTGTGTGCGTTTGTGCGGGCATACTCGTGAAAATGTATACATTTATTAGTAGCCTACGTCTGCAAGCTCTGCAGGATGCCACATTCTATAGTAGTCTACGCTGTTCAACTTGCCCGTTGCAGCAATACAAACTCGTTAAGGGAAACAAACAGGTGTTATAAATTGCAACGTTTAAGCTAATGCAAACCATTAAAAAAAACAATAATATAGCCTACAGCATATGCAGATGTAAACGGAAACCATCTTGCTGGATTTTCCATTTATATGCAATATTTGCAAAACTACATTTTTACAAATAACTTTGGCTATTTGCCAGACGTTACTAATCTCCCATCTCTATGAGTGATCTTACCTGATCGAAGTAAATAATTCTGGTTTTGTTGCTCATTTCCGACGGTTCGTGGTTGTTGCTCCGGACTGCAGAAAACGCTACCTTGGAGTTGGCAGCGCGCACCGAGATCCCGAGCGGAGAAGACGAGCCCTTCCAGTCCGTGGTTGGGTTGGAGTCGCAGACAACGAGACATTTGCCCTCCAGGACAATGGGCTCTGTGTCGTTTTGAGCTCTCACATGGTCCCACACTGCGCTCCAGCCGAGCATCAGTATGAAGGAGTTCACCATGGCTCTCCGTGGCAGCAGTAACATCACCATTTCAAATACAAACGTCCCTGCACCAAGTTACCCAGACCTCCACTCACCCACCGTAGACCAGTCTGACGCTGTGGTAGGCTATCTACTGGATCCAGCGATATTCCACATCGGAGGGTGATTAAATAAAATCCTTCACCCGAATTAAGAAATATAGTGCTGGTAGACTGGGTTTCCCCTCAATATTGAGTAGTCTATTCAGACAATTTCCACGTCTCATTTTATATTACATGTTATTTAAAGACGGACCAACGAGGTAGCCTACAAAGTAGCCTACATAAATCGTATGGCTTTTAATCAAACATTCAAAGCAATATATAGCCTGTTGCTGTTCGTGAAAAATAAAATCCAAAGCCTTTTCCTTGATTCTGAATTACGCTTGTAACAGACGGTGCTGCTCGTGGTGGAGCGCTGCTTCTTGCGCTGCTTCTTGCGCACGGTCAGGTCTCCACTTTACGCACGTACCCGGAACAGGTAGAACTTAGAATTCGGCGCGTGGTTACATTGCTTCCATTTCCTTAACATGGCATAGGCCTATGTTATATGTAATTTCTAGCAAAACTACAAGCCTATATTCAAAAGAGTGGAAAAGAGAACTTTAACCATCGTCATGGTCGAGCCCTGCGTCAATGATATTCGCTATAAAAATTGTCCCTATAATTTTAGTTTTAGTGCTTTTGACCAGATGATAAATATTTATATTCTAAAGCTCAGGCTTAAAAACGGTAATTTATGTATAGGCTATGATATTCATTTTACAAGGTTTGTGAATTATGTGAATAATGATTACACCAGGCTATGCGTTTGGCTATAGGCTTATTCTTATGGTCATATCGTCCGGAAAGATTACATCATCCGGCACACAGCCTTAAAAATGTGTTAAAGCAACACAACTCTTGTGTTTATAACACTGCTTGATATAATTTGTTAATTTTCTCTTTAAATTAAACATTATATAGGCCTAACTCATTCTTAAGGGTGAACAGCATAAAATATTTGAAGGTGTTGTTCAACTGTTGATTTAAAGGCACAATACTAAGTCAAAACGTAGCCTATTTAACTGTATGTCTGTACTGTAACTGTATGTCTTGCAAATAACATTGGGAAATTTGTATTCCTATAATGTAATGGAATAGTCCAGAGTAATACATTATTAACCATGACAACATCAAAATGATACAGACAAATTCATAGAAACCCAACCATTCAGCCTGGAGGGATAATACAAATTAGACTATTGTCTGACTGATTCAGGCTCGGAAGATGGATTTAAAGTTTTATGATCACATCTTTTGCTAGGAATTATTCTGATGTTGAATATTTGCACAATCCCTCTCTGAATGATTTTTTCACCTTTTACAACTGGGACCATGTCAAATAGCACTGTCAAGAAATCTCCACATCATGGATTTCACAGACCCTGGAAGTCTTACAGGATACATATTTTTGGATATCTTTTAGAGAAATGCGCAAGGGATGGTTACACAAGTTCTCAAACTTTGATATGCTAATACCCTATGAAAATTTTGTATCTTTTAGTTAGCACAGTGTTAAATCGCCTTATTACTGTCAAAATGGAGAAATTCTCCTGGGGATATGAAATCAAGGAGGAATGTTTTACCTGAGCACATTTGCTCTTTGCTGACTTGTAAATAAACATTTGAGAGAATCTTTTCCTCTTTTTATTTGAAGTTGTATCTGAACAACCTTGTTTCTCTCAATTGGATGTATTTGTGTCAACTGTATCAAGTGTCAAAATATTTAGGTGTGTGCATGTGTGTCTTTAAATGACTCATCTTCCAATGGCCTTCAATCATAATAGTTCCTAAATAAATAAATATCATGTTGCGAATGCAACGTAACCTTGTCCCTGTCTCCCTTGTGACACCTGTTCATTTAGACTGTGTCATGTTCACTCGTGAAACCTGTGACAAAGAAAACGTGAAAAAGCAAAAATATATCTTCCACATGTCAGCATAGTGAGGAATCTGCATTGAAATTTTTGAATGCATCCTCCGAGGTCCTGTCAAGCCAACTCTCTAATTGAAAATATTCCTTTGAAATAGTTTAAACGATACAGATAGGAGGCAAATCACATTTACAGTATATATCATGGTTATCTATACAGCAATTAAAGGTAGGCCTATACTTAGTAACACTTTTAACCGGGGTCGGAACAAGTGCACACTGGGCCCTGGGGCAAAAATGGACCATGCACCCCCCCCCCCTTTATCCAAAATTCACATACAGTTAGAGTGCCACTGTAATTATAAAAGATGGGCATGATATATTCATGTTCATCTGCATCTTTTTTTCCAGTTCAATGTGGGATTGATATAATAATAGTATGATTCTATATTCTGTTTTTAGTTTCACGGCAAGCTACCAACCCTCCCCATTGATCCAGGCTTGGGACCGGCACCTAGTTGGGCTGCCTGGCTTACCCCCTAAGGTGGCTGGGTTAAACTATGTACATCATATAATGATTTACTGTTTTACAAAGAATATTTCAAACAAATAGCCTAATATAGGCTAAGCAATAATTATCCAACCGAACTCCGAATGACTTGGAATGTTTAAAATGTAGTAAAGAAAGCTGTACAAGTTTTGAACCCTGAACTCTTGGTAATGATATAAAGATTTACCACAGAATATTGTAAACACATGCCTACAATAGGCAGGTTACACGAAGCTAGGGTAAGTGTTACGTTTACAATGCGCTCTAAAACTTGCCTCCAAAAGTGAGCAGCATCACGCACATTCCTCTCCATGTCAGTGTCTATTGTACCATGAAGCTTCTATTGCTCATAGACCACACATGCACCAAGATGGATCTTTGACACCATTAACCCACGCGTTATTGTAGAAAGGGGCTTGACGATTGGCAAAAAGCCAGCAAGGCTCCCAATATCTAGTTTCTGTGAGTTGCACAACAAACTTCGTGGTAACTTTATGTCAAATTTAGTGTGGGACATATAGTGGTGTGCTGAACAGGTACGATTGCATATAACAGGAAACGGACCCTTGGGTTTACACAGGCCAGTTTGAATAATGTACCGCTTTAGATTGGCATCATCAATGTTTTCGGGGAAATTAGGTAGAAGCCAGGTCTTCATGTACCCATCATGCATCGCAACAGTTAAATTTTTGTACAAACTTAAAATGTTATTGTTAAATACACGCTGTAACAGCATACTTCAACAATACAAATCTCATTTCATTAGCCATTGAACAATTATTGCTAACATTTATTAAAGTTGCATTTCACACCGTGATGCAATTTTACACATATAATAAAAGATATATAAAGCGCGCAGATACAATATTTTGACTTGATAAGCGGTTCTCCGTGGCGGTTCATTAGACCAACCATGAGATCGACTGTGCGAAAGGGCCCTTGTACGAGCATCAGGGGGCCCGGGCCCTGGGGAGGCTGCCCCCAGCCTGGCCGTCCACCACTGCCTTTAACTCAGTGTAGCCTAAATATGCCTCAATGTGTCTATATAATGGAATGTTTGTGAAGTTAACGTCTTATTATTTGATTGATGGAAAGTTAAGTAAATTGCGATTGTTTACTGTGGGGGTGTGGCCATGGTTTAGAGATGTCTGTCTGGGGGAGGGAGTGTCTGGATGTGTGGTTCATGGGACTTCGGAACAGGTGTGGGCCAATTATTATTGAATGATGACTTTCGAGTGAATGATAACTTTTGAGTAATGTACAAAAAAGAGAAATGCGGGGGTAGAGAGCCGGAAGGCCAAACACTGGACCCCATCAAGGAAAGACGGCACCTATTCACTACTGTACGAAACTGAAAAAAACGCTTGCACATCACAGCTTATCAACCGAACCTACCGTGTTTGATGACTGCCAAAGCTCTGGTTTAATAGGGGACTTAGGCATCTAACCTATCACATAGCTAATCGATTTGTCTACCCATTGCTTTTAATTGCTTGAAATTGTGTCATCAGTAGCCTATCCTAATTAGTAGGTGATAGGTATATTTCAAATGTTGTACCTTTGTTGTAACTATATGGAATGTTTACCAGCTATACTTAGCTGCTATACTTAGCTGGTAAATAGCTGCCAGGTTTAGGTGACATACATAGACTATGGAATGTGAGTTATCTAAAGTACCTTACCAACTTGGACCAACTGAGACCAAAAGACATGCATATATGGATTCACTATGCTGGGCGACGTAAATAAGTGCCTACAACCCTATAGGGACACAATGTAAATACTTGTTGTAATGTGAGAAACAGTTCTGGTTCCTCACTAGTATATAAGCCTGACTGTAAGAACATTCAAATTGTCAGCCACTGTGAATATCTTTACTTATGAGATACGCAGATATATCTGTTTGAATAAATGTTTGAACAATTCTTGTAATCTCGAACTAAGTACAATTAGGTCATTTAGCAGACGTTTTTATCCAAAGTGACTTACAATTACATGGTGCAGATAGGGGTTAGGCATCTTACTCAAGGATGCTTACAGGTGGGTCAAGTCTGGGGCTTGAACTCACAACCTTCTGGCTGGGAGTCCAACACCTAGACAACTAGACTATCCTGCCCCCAAGTAATTTTAGTACATATCAAACATCACAATATCCGGGGAAAATCCACCTAACAGTAGGCTATCTCAAAATGAAAGAGAAATGAATTAATTAACCAAAAAACTGTTAACCCTGTTAATTGTACACAAAGTCAATATAGGCCTTTACAGAATAAAATGTTTTGCCATAGACTTCATATTTTGAAATGATGAATGTGTGGCTGCACATAGTTAGATGCCAGTGGCACCGGAACGTGTTTCAAAGTGGGGGGGCAAGAACAGGGGGTAAAACCGGACATGTAGGTGGCCCCCAGTTGCCCAGGGGCATCCTACCACGGGGGGAAAAAATCCTATCTGGCAGCTAAATGCACAATTTCCTGCTGTTTGAGACAGAAAATGAAAGTCTAAATGCAGTGCCGCTAATATCATATGCTACATTGCAACTTGCAATTTCATGTAATCTGTACAAAAAAAGACCAAGCTGGAGCTTTCAAAGCAACAGCGGGACAGCAACATATTTTCTGCGTCTATGGGTCATATAATTTAGATGGAATTAAAGGAACACATAGAAACATCTGCACAAATCAAGCAGACTTTATTAGAAGCGAGCAGCGAGCTAGGTTACCACTACAGTGGCTAAGTTCTCTCAGTTTTGGCACAACGTGGTCGTACAGTGTTGATTAACAAATATTCTATGAGCCAAAAGTAGGGGGGCAAATGCCCCCCAGGTTCCGGTGTAACACCAAATTCTGTGACCGTCCAATTCTGTGACCGCATAAGTTGCTGTTGCACATTTAAACGCTGATTGTTATTGCTTCTTATGGGGAAC
>JAOEHI010048165.1:0-51716 GCA_025447815.1 Percopsis transmontana | reverse complement strand
TGGGCCAACATTTCTAAAGAATGCTTTCAGCACCTTGTTGAATCAATGCCACGTAGAATTAAGGCAGTTCTGAAGGTGTGTGGTGTTCCTAATAATCCTTTAGGTGAGTGTATATACACTGTAGATGTAACTTTATGGGGACGGAATGAGAATGGCTGTGTGTGGTTTTGTAACTCAGGCTCAGTATTTTTTAGTAAAGGTTTGTGACATATCTGGTCTGTAAAAATGTCTCCTGTTGCTCTTCAGTACTTTTATTGAGACTGTGGCAAAAATAATCCAGTTGATAGTGGGTTTTTACATTTTGAAGAAAATATTGAGTAATATATGGAAGAGAGCAGTCAACACAGCAATTTACAATAATGTATATTTCATAATTATGCAAGACATTCACTTTTTGCCTTAGCAGCCTTAACTTCGACGAATCTGCCAGCCACATCTGTAGCATTTAGGTAAACAGATTTTTTACATACCGGATACATCAATGTTAGAGGAACTGAAACATGATTAAGAAAATGACACCTACTCCGACACATCCGTGGCCCATCTCTAGAAAGGCGCTGTGGTTGCCTGCGTGGTCTACGGGATCTTGACAGTACACGAACTCATCCGGTCTGCCGGTCCGTTTTGAAACAAGAAAGAAATCGCTAGAGGCCGAGTTACGGAATATGATAAATACCTGTGAAATAGCCAAACAAGGGTCCATACTTACAGATACTTGCAGAGGACTACTGGAGACGGCGGCCTGTATTCATACTGCTCGGTATAATTCACTCGATCGACCGGTACAACGTGATATGTAACGTTTTCTTGAGGCTGGTCACTAAACGGGATGATCGTTGCTTCCTGCCCGAGACCTGGCGTTTCGGTTGTGGATGAATTTTGCGAGTGGATGCCTTCTAAACACTGTAATAGCAGCACTGTCAGCAGCAGCAGCACCTGACCGCAGAGCAGGATGTAGTTCACACAAATCCTCGCCATCTTCTGGGCGCTACTTTATTCTTACGAACGTATTAGATAACGACAATTATGTACGACTTCATATTTAGGTTTACACGGGAACATCAATATTTTGTCCCGCGGATATGACGTCTGTTTAATGCGCCGAACGACTTCTAGAGGGAGATTTGCGACATCTAGCGGTAATGTTTAGAAATATAAATGCGTCACAGAAAACTGATGACATCGATTTGTTTGACGTATTTGACAAGGTCTATAGGCAATTATGATATGGGCAGAATATTACGGCATTGTTCTAAAAAATTTAATTGAAATATGGGTTGTATATTAGTGTCATTTATGTCTCTTTTACCCTGGTTGCTTAGCCAGATTTCCAGGTCTGTCTTTTTCGTTATTTCAAGCACGGAGACAAGAAATAACCAAACTGATGAAGAAGTGAAAGCTTTCTGAACTAGCGGACTTTCAACAGTGTATGAAAGTATATCGGAAAAAAAGTTAATTACTCGATGCTTTTCAAATATGTAATCGTGTGCAGTGGGTTAATGAAAAATGCATAAGTATTCTGTAGAATTACTGGTGCTACAAGTGTTTTAAACGGGGACCAGTGCAGTGCTTAGAAACCGTGAGTAGGCCTATTTTTGTAATTGATAGTGCTTAAACAATATGGGTTAACAGAGACAGTGGAGTGCTTGTGGACTAAGTGTAATAGGCCAAGTGTGATTTAAAGTAATAAATATTAGGTTACACAGAAACCAAATATATTAGTATTCCCAGATTTCAGGACGCCCTCTTTGCAGCAGGTTTGATAACAAACTCTCCTAACTCTTGTAACTTACACCAACAAACTCTCCTAACTCTGTCAATATGATACAACGCTATGAAATACACCTCAACAACCCACAAAGGCGCGTCCTGTTCCTGTGTCGTGCATTTTCAAACCTTTGAATCAGATTTCGAAGCCGTCAACGTAAATGTCTGAAACGAAGATTTGGACGTTATTGGTCACGTGATTTTGAAAGAACGAATCAAGCTTCGAGTCAAAGCGTCACTGAAAATCGTCAGATTTTTTTGACAGGCTCCTCAGAGCCGAGGTCACGTACAGCCTATTAATATCTCCATAACGCACAGTAATTGAATTTAGGGATATAGCCTACCTGTGTCGATCCAAGGCATTTTTTGGCCAATCTAAACATATAAAAATGTATGGCTAGTCCCAGGCTTATGCTATAGCCTAGGCCTAGCTACAATAACCTAAAAGCCAAGGCAAATGAGTCTTAAAAAAGTTTTATTAGGCTAATGACAACAATACAAGTCTACTACTTAAAAAAAAAAACGTTTTATGGTTTCATCATTATGTTGGCTTGTGTGTGACTCCGTTTTAAAGCTTTATTTTGACATGAAAGCCCGTTGCACACTGCATGCAGAGCGGATCTGCTCCCTGTGTTATACAATGAGTGTTTCCACACTGCGCTGTTTTTGTAGCGTTTTTACACTGCAATGGAAATACATTGTAAAAGCCTTTAATACACTACGTATAGGCCTAATGATTTAAAAGGAAACTTTGTTCGGTGTTTAGCCTTGCCCCACCGATCCGACTGTTAAACTAGTAGGCTATTTATCAATAACTGTTGCTCGCCTGAATTATTGCCATATGTTAATATAGCCTATGCCTATTCGTGATTCAAATTAGGCTACTGTCCTAAAACATGCATAATATTCTGTTTATAGGCTACTGCAAGATCAATGCAGTGCAACGTAGCCTAGGCCCATATGATAGGCTATCATGAGCAAATGACAAACAGTGCTGGTCGGGGGTCGGATCAAATTGCCATAATATGCACCCCTGCCGTAAAATGCACCCCCCTCGCGCATAGACCATGTCACTCGGTAAAGCAATTCTAGTTGACATTTTAATTCCCTGTGAATGGAAAATAAGAGAAGAACATCGGTTATCTATGAAGAGTGTAAATACCAGATGTTCTTCTCAACACAAAATCCTTAAAACATGTAATTCATACCTATAGCCCGACTGTGTAAGTAGACCTGTGTGATGATTGGATCAACAGGAAAAATTACAGGGGTAAAAACGCCTCTGCTTCTGCATCCGCGTCCGCTACACGTGTATTGAGATAGATATAGATAGACAGCCTATATCCTTTATTGATCCCGAAGGAAATTCAAGTTTTTTGTGTAACAGGCTTGTGTTTTGTTCCGCTCAACATATCAGTCTGGAATAGTTTATCAATCAAATCATTAGCAGGTGATTGAACCACCTTCAACCAATCAGAACAAGACCTGTGCTATGGGAAATTATTAGCTGTCTGCACCAACTGAACTACCCACCTATCGCTGAATGGGCGATGATTCTCTAACCGGCTTTTCAATTAAGAGTTCCCAGACTGGTATTTAAAGCAACGCGAATTCTAGAGGTGGAGCTTTTAAAATAAGGATGACTTTATGTGCTAAATATTTTATATAGGATTAATAAAATATTATTTGGAGGCAAATTATAACCACGTGTTAAAATAGCCTTTTAACCTACTTTTGAACAAAATGGACCAGCAGCCTGAATAGGCTGCATTTAGGCCCATTTAAAAGAGGTTCAAACATTTATGCAAGTCGAATGAAAAAGAATAGGTGGACAAAGAGCCTAACCTGTATGGGAGTGCATCAATCACGGATTTATAAGGAATTGAATCTAACGTGCATAGAAAGACATTGCACATTAAATAGGTAAGACTATTTGTACTTTTAAGCCTGCTTTTCAATCAGATATACAGAATGGAGTCTGTAACCTGATGCATATTTCGAGGTTTATTTATTTAACTCTTTCAGTCTAATTTCTTGTTGACCGATCTTAATGGCAGGCACGATGCAAACCCCTGATACTGTCCGTCACAACTGGGAATGACAGCATTGGGGACAGCAAATGGTTCTCCTGAGCTTGAAGGCCTGGATGGGGCCGAGCTCGCACCGGGGGGTAGTGGGCTGAAATAGCGGCTGTAGGGAAACTGGAGTACGGGTAGAAGAAAAATCCTCCAAGATGAGAAAGGCCTACGAGGTCCTGTTGAACAAAAGCCAAAAAACAGATCAATATCTTTCAGAAATATTACACTGTATATTCCAGTAGTCATTGGGCTACTGGATCCCAACCAGTCTTACCAGGGCATGGTTTTGGAGGTTTAGTAATCTGGATGTTCCTGTGGTTTCACCAGGTGACAGTGAACTGTCTATGGCGGCATAACGGTACGACGCCGGTCTCAAATTGACCGGAGTTGGGTATAAAATGTTGTTGGTAGGCCTACCCATCACGTCGTTGAGATGTGTGCTACATTTGGGTGGATAAAAATAGCCGTGTGAAAATGCGC
Organism: Percopsis transmontana; assembly: GCA_025447815.1. NCBI lineage: Eukaryota > Metazoa > Chordata > Actinopteri > Percopsiformes > Percopsidae > Percopsis > Percopsis transmontana. The sequence goes on along the minus strand of JAOEHI010048165.1, from coordinate 47,391 downwards.
TGCGCAATTTCTCTCGTTCCGCCAAGAGCCGGTCTTCTAGCGATAAGGGACTTCCATTCACATTTATTATGTTAACATGGTCGTTATTTTCAGGATGTTCGGTTTTCTCTGTCCTGTGGGCAGTGTTTAGGATTAGGTCTGGCTCAGTTGTCGTTAGGACCTCAGTTTTTGTTTCCGCGGGAGCGGGAGGGTTCTCATCGGTGCCGTTGTCATCGCTGTCATTTTCTGGGGCATCTTAAAGAAGGTGAATAAATCCTGGATTGATGGGTTGTCAACGACTAACACATCTATGTGGCCTACACACATATTGAATATTAAAGAGTATATGAAGGCCTATAGCGTACCTGAGGACTTAGAGTTGTCTGAATATTGTAGTGAAGTTCCATTCACAGGCTCAGCTTTAACTTCGGCCATCCGCATTTCTTTGGACTTTTGTGCAGAATGTTGTAGTTTCCTATAACGCAAAAAGATTACGTTACTTAATTGTGAATGACGAAAATATTCCATTATTTGTTTGCTTGCTTGCTTGGCTGACTGGGAAAGAAACAGTTCAGCATTTATAACGCTTACATGGAGTCTTTAGAAATAGCCTACTGCCACGTTCCAGTGTTATTAAAGATCTATACAAATAGACAATATTCTAATGAAGCAAGTTGAGGAATAATTAATATGTTGTAGGCTGTTATGCATAATCATTTCTTTAAAGCTCAACAAACTAGTTCCAAAAGCCAGACGTCTCTTATATCTTTGTTTATCATGTTCAGTTTTGATTGTGCTTTTTATTCTCTTATTTTCTTCTCCTAGTTATTAAGTTAGTCTGTATTTATAAAATACTGTACCTATTCATTATAATAAGGTATCTTTTTTCTTAGTTAAAATCAAAAACAATCTAGAACGGGCAAATTAACCATTCAATCCATTTGAAATTGGAAACTTTAAATGTAGGCCTATTGTCTGAACCTGAAGCCTATGTGGGCTTATAGCCTATTGTTGGTAGGCCTAATGAACAACAAAAATACAATTGGCAACTGTGAAAACGACATTTTTATTAATAAATTAATCTGTAGGTCTACAGGCAAGTGGTCTAAATGTGCTATGGGTTACCATTCACCTCTTTTCTCTTCTCCCATTGCCCGTATCTCGGAATCCTTTGGCAAAAGGATTATTATCTATTTTCAGCTGCGTGATCTGAAAAGAAAAGAAACATAGGCCTAGTTTAGAATCTTCTTTTTCTCAACAACGATAATAACAAAATTCTCAAACCAAATTAATGCTATATGATATATAGCCTAAATGCATTTTTATATTTAATATAAGTCAGGGTTAGGGTTAGCCTAACCCTAAACATTGGATTGGGGGAGTTTATGAATTATGCATTTATAAAATTTGGTAGACATATATAATTAACAGTGCTGTCACTTTGTGAAATTAATCAGATTCTGGTAATAGGACATTTAAGCATAATGTGGTAAGAGCGCACACAAATGTTGATTGAAAATAATTCGGAATTTCAATATGGAAAATCATGACTGTATATTACCTGGTCGTTTTGATATGCTGTTACTGCAATGAACTCCGTTTCAGGGAACACGTATGTTCTGAAAGTGCTGTATGGGAGTTTGAGGATGTCATTTGCTTTTACAACGTGAAACCTGGGCTGATATTTGTGCATCGAGTTAAGAATTGTCTAGGGGGGAAAAGGAAGAAAAAACAGTAGGCCTAATGAAGACTAAATAAAACCTTTGTTCACACAAACTCAAATGAATCCCACATTTAAAAAAATAACAGTAAAAAAATAACAGTAGGACAAACAAACACGTAATTTGTACAGAAACATCTTGGCAGTGGTTGACATATATAAAATTTCCATCGACTGACAAAATATTTTTGAATCTTACAAATCCATGCTTATCAGAAATGTTGTTGGTCAGCTTCAACTTGTGGAAGTTGACCACTTTGGACATCCACTGGTCTCCCGTGGCAGGGCTGTCGGGGTGAATGTACATCCTCTTGGGCATTTCTGGATCAGCCTTGCCCGCCACCATCCACCGAGAGTTATTAAACTTATATCTGCAGTCATCGCCTGCCACAATATCCATCAACAGGATGTATTTTGCTTTTTTATCCAAGCCGGTACACCTGGCTTTGAACGGCGGAAACATGCGCCTGCAGTGAAGATAAAACATAGCCTACCACATGACTGAAGGACGGGTAATAACGCATTTTTTTCCTTTCTCTGTAGCATAAACCGACACTAATAACATCATAGTGATTGTACATCTAGCAATTCCGCTTAATAATTAGATATTTACCTTCCGGACTTTGTAATCACCATCTCAGTGCCAAATTTGTGGAACTCTCTCCATAGGTCCCTCGCCTCCAAATGAACTTTAGGGTCATCATCTGACATTTCGTTTAGGCCTGTGTCCAGTGTTCTGGGAGGCTTGGGTTTTGCAGACTGAGGGACAATATGCTCCAGCGGCGTGATGTGAAGAAGTTCGTAGTTGCGGTCCAAATTGGAGCTCCTTTGCGCCGCAACAGCCAGAGGCAGAGATCTGGGAGAAGTGGATGCAGAGAACAGCGAGAGCCCAGACAGCACTGTCCCAAAGTGGACATCCGCAACTTTGGGTATGGTTTTTGAACAAGATGAAGACACGTCGCCAGGGTCGCACAGATGCGAGACACGGTGCATCGTCTTCAAATGCGGATACCCTTTACGCACACATGATGGGTTAAAATATTATAGGCATCTCACTTAACTTGCCAAGTTGTCGTTTCTGCTCCATGGTAATGTTTTTTGCAATATGTTTCTGAATTTCATTGATTTAAATACACTCAAATGTTAGTCAAAACGCCTGTATTTACGCCTTCCTCCTTTCTGTATCTGTCAGTCCGATAGACACAGAGTTCCGCGCGTCTGCTTTCCGCTTGTGTCTGAGTTGATCTGCTTGGTGGTTCTGAGTATCTGACACACATCAGTGGGTGGGGTTTTAATGCTTGTCACACAGTGCTTGAGAAAGGAACGTTTCCTGCCTTGTTGATTGAGGCGACTTTCTTTGAGATCTTAATTTTTGAATTATTTTTAAATGTGTAGCCTACTGGAAATACATACACCAGGTTATGACTAATGGCCGAAGTATAGCTTTGAAATGTATTACATATAATAATGTGCGACTCATCAGTGCTGAACCTTCATTCTAAATTGAAGTACATTTAGTTATAGTTTATGTTCTTTTAAGTATATTGCATGCCGTGGCATGATACCCCAACTATAAGAAGTTATCACACCTCTGTAAGACCCTAACCAACACTTTCAATGAAACATGAGTGACAACCCTAAATACTGGCATGCCAGTCCAATCGTGCTTCACTGTTCCCACATCATTCCAACGCCCCGTGGTTTCATGAGCCCACACTGGTGTGGCCTGTTGACATGAGAACTCTGCTGCAAGCAGACTGTGGGGATTCTGCTTTGTAAAGCCAAAGGTCTGGGAGCGATTGTCCAGGCTGGATTAGGCCCTGGGTTTGGTTACAGGCTTTTTTATTGCACGATAGCAGCCCAGGAACGTCACAGTGAAAAGGCTTCATGAGTGAGAGCGGCAGGTTCAGGATGCCCCGCTTGATGTGTAGCGTTGGCATGGTGTACCAACGGGAGGGGTGGCACCTCAAAATTTCAAAGTTTCAAGACAACTAATGGCCGTGAAAACGCATTTTGAGGCAAGCAGAACTACCAGAGAGAAATTGTGTAGATATTTGTGAATATCGAAGCATATAAACCCCTGTAACCTATGTAGATTTTATAAATCTAGAATTAAACAAATTCAAAACAAAAAGTTCTCACATTTCTTAAATCATCACATGACCCCTCGAAATTATCCTGCAATCACTTGGAGGGTGAACCACTGCTAATCCTAATCATGGTCTCAGATGACCCAATCTTTTTCTATCATAGAAACAGGGAGAGAACCCTGACTGTCCATTGGACTTCAAACACATTGGGTAATCTGAAACAGACCAGTTAAGGATGGCAAACAAGACGCCTGGCTGTTATTTGTGGGCTTGGCCCACAAGCTGCATGTGAAACCTGTCACTGACGATAAACCCCACAGATCTGCACTGGGTGACTGCCCAGGAACATGCCCTGCTCTGTTAAACCTCCATATAACTGGATGTACCCCCATGGACATGTGATGGACATAAGGTCTAGGCTGTGGGACACTTTAACTTGCCAGGCAGGAAAAGGAAGCTAGTCATTATCCCCAACACACTAACCATGTCACAAAACCACTTCCACCATCTTTAAAGTTGATTGTTTGAGATAAAGTTGACGAGATTCAAAATTTTCCTACCAAGCTAGGAAGCAGTCAGTGAGTGTGGGTGGTTATGCTACATCGAGGCTAATGGAACAGGTTTATAAAGAGCCACACCTCAACAAGAATTAATTTATCAGTAGAAAAGAACATATGATTATTATTTATTGATGCTGAATGTCCATACACATTCATATTAAATCAGCAGAGGTGCAAGACACATTTGATAGATATAGATATATTGAAATGTTTTTTTTAATTTTTTAATTTAATAGTAAATATATAGGATACACATTGTTCCAAAATGATCTGTAGTCAATATTATTAGAAAATCTCATAATTTTCAAAGGACAGAAGATATGTACTGCCTAATCCTTTACTTCTGAAAATAATACAAATTTAGAATATTTTTGTTGTAGCTGGAGTTGTAGTTGTAGCTGGAACTGCACTCTGTATGTTTTAACAAAGCAATCATATTCTTGTGTTTCAGAAAACCTTTAAAAATTATATAAAAATGGTTTTGTAGTTGCACAATTTTAGACTTTCACATGGCAACAAGGAAGAAAGCAATGCCTGTTAATGTAGAATAATGTATTTGTCATAAATTATTTCCTGATCCCACTCTAAAGCGTAATAATAAATTATATCATAATTCATATCTAAGGTCGTAAGTCAAATATACACAAATTGACTGCATTACTTCTGCATTCAAGGTGAACAGATTTATCCCATACAGCTCATGTTTGCTAACTTCCTAGGAATACCAGCAAACTGCTTGTCCTCTTGCTGGAATCCCTTTCCACAGCCAGGGTCACTGGAACCCATCCAACCCACTCTGGCCGCGATGTCTCCCTAACACCTCTGCTGTTTGGACAGTTAAACGTTGATGAATGGCCTAACGGTAACAGGTTAGTGAGACTGAACATATTTGGTATTCAGAGGTGGGAGGAATGTAGTTTAACAGCGGAGCAGAGGTGCTAAAAGAGGCCGTCCTGTGGTTGATATCAAACACACACAACGGCCACATGTCTAGAGGTGGGGCAGACTGGAAGAACCACAAAAAAGTGTATAACATATATGAACATTCATCATCACATTGTTCATTTGTTTTCAGTATGTTTTCATACCCATATATCAACGAGGATGAGCTGAGATTTCAAACATCAATTCAAAGTCAGTAGTTTCATATTAAGGTATTAGTTTAAACATAATTTTATATATAGTGTTGTTTTCTATCCATGTTTATCATTTTTTACATGTTCAGCTTCAGCCCTTGTGAAGCAAAAAATAACGGAATATTTTCTTCTTAATTGAATAATTCCTTGAAACAGATGTATTTGTTTTCTAGAAGTATTTCTACAGACCAGCTCTCATTTTTTCATCAGGTTCTATAGGGCTATCAATATCAATATGATGTAAAATTATAATGCCACCAACATATTTCATTCACTCACTATAAAAACTGATATGTCAGAAATACATTTTGTTTGAAAAGTCAGAAGATGACCTCTGGGTTGCAGAGAGAACTGGAGGCACAGATTAGAAACATAGAATTCACAAGCCGGTGCAAAGCATTCCTCACATTTCTCAGGTCTTCAGATCCCATCTAGAAGCTGTGAGAGTAAATTAAGACATAACTTAGATACAGTACATGTTTTTTAGGTCACAAAAACATCTCCAAAAGTCTCAAAATATTATTATTTTTTGACATTTAGCTAATTATATTTTCAGAAATATCACCATAAAGTTTTACTTTTGTCCATTTTAATATCAGCTTTCTTTGGCCAGCAGTGTAATTTAAAACATAGAAAAACTTCAATAGCGTGCTATTGCTATCATATAAGTTAAATGCATTGTGAGAGTAATTAAGCCATATTTGAAATCATGCCACCTGGAACCAGAATCCAGAAGCACTCTTGTTCATCTACTGCATATGCAAATAAAATGAATTGACTTTTGGCACATTAAGACAATTTAGTTAGTATAGACAAAAGTATAGACAATACATTACAAATTACTGTATATGAAGGCGATCCAATTTTAAATTGTCAGTAAACAAACTTTAGTAGAATGTAGTATAGTGCTGTTAACTCTTTTGTGGGTGTACTGCATACAAGAGTGCATATATTGACTTATGGTTATAACCATTACATCAGTGTAATGTTAGAGGTTCAATAACCTCAACAGAGCAACCTATCGGGGTATCCTTCAACACAACACCCCTGTCAACTAATTTTCTGTCAATTTCATAAATGAAACGTATAATGATTCTTTTAAATTAAAATATCTACATAATGTTAAAGGTACACTCCTTGATTGCGTTATTGCAGTCCTAGAACTCCAAATTTTCTCCCCAGCTCACAATTTATGTTATGAAACACAACAGAATAGCTTGCACATTCTAAGAGGAACATGTAAATGAATGGCACATATCCGATGGCAGATGAGATGTATTTAGTCTATAGAATCTTCTAGACAGCTCTATTCCTAAAGGTGAGAGGTTGAACTAATTCTAGTCAATGAGATAGAAAGTTTTTAAATTACACTTAAAATTAAATAGACAATACATTACATAATACTGTACATTACAATACAAAATAGTAAATGTTGATGTTTGCACCATAGTTTAGTAGCAAAAGTGAACTCCAGTATAAAGTACTGTGCAAGCAGACACCATGAAAGAAAATATCTCAATTCACTGATATTCTGGGATTTCCAAAGTAAACGGCCAAACAAGAATATATTAGCAGTTTTTGGGTGAGCTCAAAGGTCCTATATGCCATTTACCCCCAAGATAGTGGTTCTTGGTCTGTATGACACCTAGTGGCATAGCTGCAGATAGGCCAACATTGCCATGTTTACCTATGTAGAATAATATACTGTGACTCATTCTGTACCAATGAAAATATTTGAATCTCCATCTTTCATGAGTGTACATGATTAAAAATATGTGATAACTGTGGTAAAGATTTAATCTGTAACCAATTCCCTAGGCATTTTAATCAGCACCTTTCTGAATGCAATGCAATGCAATAAATCCACAGCTGAGATCACTCTGGTGTTAAACAGCACTTGGCATTTTGTATCATTTCATTCACCTCTTGACAGATGCATGGCTAGGATAATGTGGTACTTAGATAAATGGAGCCTTAGAGGAGAAGAATACTTCCCTTTTTTAATTGTTCAGCACAAGCTTTTTACTGAGCTGTCTGGAAAAGGCTTTCGTGTGAGATTTACTCTTCAGAAAAGTTCAGTTTCCTTGGATGGCAAAGTTTATGCAAACTGAAGCTTTATGTGGAAGAAAAAAATCAATCAATGTAGCCCCCCATAGCAACAAGGCTCTATATCACTTCTACAATGCAACGAGTAAAGCAAGTGAATGAACGGAGAGCTGGAGAAGGAGGATGGAAGAGGTTCCTAGAAATCAATTTTCACACATTAGAACTATTAACTTATTGAAAGGTGAAAGACAGATTGAAAGTTTGCTGTTAAAGGAAGCTGTAACAGTAAAACAGCTATCAAGCAATACACACCCTGGTGCTGTCTTATATCATGTCTTATATCATATCATGTTTTAACATTTCTCAAGCCTAGACTTTCAACCCTAGGATGCGCGACATGGGTAATTTTTCTTGCTGAACTTTAGAACAGAAACACATTACACTATAATATTTAATGTAATCCTCAAAAAACTTGTTTGTAAGTATATTTGTAACTTTAGATTTCACTGACAACTTTATTTATTTTGGAGGAAAATGTGATTTCATACCTATAACGCTAGTTTACGTAACATGGGTCAAAATGACCCGCATTGACTTACAATAGGAAATTCATGATTTTACCCATTTAGATGCATATCAAATGTGTTATCTCAAATATAATTTAAGATAGAGGCCTACAATTTATCACATTTCTCCATCTTCCTGTGCTAAATAAATCCTTATAAATTCCTACAGCGCCACCTATAGGAAACATGTACATAATATCAATCATTGACCAATGAATGGCAGATGGGAATCTTGAATTTTTAGTGCTGAAATATTATCAACATACATTGGGGAACATCTGCCATTCCATTTACAACACAGGTCTGACATCTCAGTAATAATGTGTGCATATATGTGTGATCATGTAATTTTGTGTCCATGTGTGAATGCATTTCAAATATACAGTACCTGATGAATTTCATATTTATGTGTACCTGTATACACCGATGAGCCAAAACATGTTATATAATAACATTGATTATCTCATAACAACAGCACAGGTCAAAGTCTGATCTAATGACCAAAATGACACGCGTGCGCACACACACACACACACACACACACAAAACACAGTGGATTTAGATTTGAATGGTGATAAAATACACACTTTTCATCATCATAAACAATTGTGTCAATTTCAATGTATGTCCTATTGACTGTTCTAATGGGAGGTTTTAGGTACATGTTACTAAAAGGTATAGGAAAAATAGGTTGGGTTAAGGCATTTAAATAATATGGGGTTCTGTTAAGCACAAATAGGGGAAAACATCAGATGAGGACTCTACCTTAAATTATATGTGAAATATTGTGACAGTCCATATCAAGTGCAGGTCATTTTGACCCATGTCTTGCATTCTAGCAAATTAATGTACTGTGGTTTTGATGTTTTTTGTTTCATAATGATGAGATGTACATACATGTTGGAAAGGCTCACGCTAATATTACGGAATAGATCATTTTGATAAATAACGCTATTCATATTTTAATAATAGAGTTGTCTAACAACCCTCTTTGTGTGAAGCATGTAGTAGTATGTAGAGTTTCAACAAAGTTTATATACACTGGTATAAAGGTATAAAGACTGACAGATTATTAAGGATTTCACAATCCAATGAAAGTGTAAATGTAAGACCACTACAGTTTCAATATTGAGCGAGAAAAACGTTGATGGCTGTTCACTGGTGATATAGGTTTACAATGCAAAAGTATTAAATGAATACCCCTCATAATTGTATCATTAAAAACATTATTCAATATAATTTATTATAAATTCATAAGCCTGAATTAGACATAATTTCATACTATATTCATAAGTAGTTTTTTATAAGTAGTTTTCTATGTTGAAAGTGCTTATGGATTAATTATAGTATTGTACTGTACTATTAATCTACAGTACCTGTCTCTACTTTCCCTTTAGAGTCAGTTTGGTGCTGGAAACTGGTATGAATGCACTTTTCAGCACAATTTACCGTAGCTGGCAGCCCTTTGCTAATTTTCTAGAGTAGCTTTTAACTGAACAAGGAAGTCAATAATTTAAGCAAATACAAACTTTACAGTTACAAATTCAAGCCCCAAAGACACTATCTTGTGCACCAGCTCAGGACATGGGCATCGCTAGACCCCTAGTAAAATCTCACGTTCGAGTTTGAACCAGCTGAGGCACGCACCTTGTTGTCACGGCCTATAGCTATCCATGCACGTCATTGTGTATGTCATAGCGCACACAGCAATTCGTCTATCAGTGCGTAAAACAAGAATCAGGATTGAGGAACACGACGGGACTAAGGGAAGGGGGAAAAAACAGTGATGCAGCTTTTTGAAGTTTTTTTTCAGTTTAACCCAATATACAGGCTGAGGCGACCATTCCGGGTCCTACACCATGGCCTGCACATTCAAAAATACAATTGTGTGATTTGATTTATGAGGAGCCTGTGCCCCTGTAAAGCTTTATGTCTAGCAACACCCCTGGTACAGGAGGCTAAAAATGTAGCTAACATTTAAGTTACACATCACTAACAACAAATAAATGTTAAATAAAACCAATGAGACTACATTCATTCTGATTTCAATACAGAATTGCTGGACCAAAATGTCAGCAATAATATTATGATATAGTCATTTTCCTTGATTACCATTATGTATTGAGTACAAATATAGCCTTGGATGTTCTCATATGACACCTGCAAGGATTTGGTTGAGATGGATAGATGAGTAAACCTCAGGAAGCATACTTAAGCATACGTGTTGTTCGCTCCTATCCACCTTGTTTTCAAACACAACAACTTCACATCTGGTTTGGAGAAAATACATATTGATAAAGGTATTTAAATTTATATTTCCTAGATTTATGTTTGTATGCCTGCATTTAAAAAAAAAGAGTCACTGCATTGTGTTTTAAATGTAAAATGTTTATAGTAAGTATCCTTTTTTTAATAAGCACAAAAAACAGAAAACATTAAAATGTGAAATTGTATATGGACTAGAGGCAGAACTGTTATTAGTTGAAACTAACACACATAAATACTGTACTGTGCAAGATTTTTATTCTGAGTAATAAACTAATAATGATCTTAATAATTTCCTACTAACAGGTTAATCTCTGCTAAATGTATGCTAACCCTAACCCTAACCTAACCCTAGGTTATGATTTGATGTCACTTCAGTCATGAGAACCTCTTGCCATAACCAAACTAAATACTATAGTAGAAGATCCCTTTGGCCCACAGGCATAGGTGTTTGGTTTTCAAATTGATCGCTTACTTAATATAGGTGTTGCCAAAATGAACAGATTGCAACTTTAAGAAATGTTTATTTGTAAAAGTGTCAGCTGCCGATATACATAAATTATAAATGGTGACATCAAATTGCAGCCTGGTATAAAGGAAGCATGTTTATGTGTTCTGTCTACAGAATAAGTCAATGGGAAAACACAATTTATTACCAATATTTAAAAATGAAAACAACTCATGTGTGCCCATGCATTATGGTCACGTGTCATTACTATAACATCAATAGAGCATATATGCACCATGGAGGCTACTAATAAAAGGCTAATAATAATTTTTAAAAACATTGTTGGCTGCTTCCGAGCAAAGATAACTTATAGGCTAGAATTTATTGGATGTTTATTCATTGCATGAGACTACCGTGGTTGTGAAATATCAATAGTGAAAGTGGCTAGATAACACATACTTAATAGGACAGAGTTAGGAAATGAGCGCTTTAATTAAGTAGATGTGCTTTTCTTTTTCATCAGCACAAACAGGGAGAATGGAAAAAGCCCATTAACGAGGAACTGACATGAGGAAACACGATATTTCACTAGTTGACTGGCCTGACGACTGGCCTGACGATGTTGATTTGAATAGTGTGAATATTTATGTACAGAGGTGTTTCTCTGTTCTTAATGCCTGCTGTCTATAAGTAGATAAAGACAACAGTTATTGTCTCCTATAAGTGGCTGTAGATTAATAGATACTTGTCCTGCCAGAGGAAGCATTACGGTCTCCTCATTATTAAATCTTTTTCTAGTGAATCCTGTGGGTTCACGAAAAGGCTAGATACTAGCTTTATGGTGCATTCTCAGTGACATGCTTCCACAAGGCAGTTTTATTTTTATTTTAAAGACCCACACATTTTTAAAAGAGATACTGCAGAGCAATTTTGTAATTAGGTGATAATAGCCTAGTGGTCCAGGAAACTTGGAAGAAACTACTCTGACAGTGATATTGAACATGTGTAACAGTGTTAAATGAATGGCTAAATTATGATGAACTGAACTGCTCCCATGGGGACAATCCAAGAAACTGTAAAGGGTTCCATGTTCTTCCATGGAAGACTCTCTTTATCTGAATGAATTTATCAATATTCATAGGATGACAGACAGCTTGACAGAAGCACAAATAGAAGCACACACTGCCATCGGTCGCATGATTTGTCATTTTATCACAGTGCAGGCAAATAAAACATGAGTTTTCTATCTACCATGTCAATCACTTCATATAGTCTGTAAATAACCAAATTATGTAAATATATATTCAAACAGCTCAAAGAACATAATGTAGGCCTATACTATATTAAAGGTGCACGCCTCGATAGCGCACCCAGATGCCGAAGTTCTGCCCAAGAAACACAACTGTCCGCAAAAGTGTTGGCCGCATGGGCTCTGAGGTTCAAACCAAAAAACAATGTTTTTGTTACACTGGTTTCAACCATAAGGGTAATTCTGGACACAAATTGAGGACCATTAAATGTTACATTCAAATATAGTATGTGCTAATATTTACTTGTAGTCCTAAATTAGCAAAAATAAACTGCATATACTGTAAAATGCTACTAAACAAGGTATCTAAAGCATGGTCCAATAAAAGGGATGCCTTTCATTCCCACAGGCAACATTCAATCCCAGTTGTTTACATGAGAACAGGTGTTGTCTGTTTTATTAAAGATCTCCATTGAATATGACTGTGGCTAAATCCTGAAGATGTTATATCTTCTGACCTTGCAAATATAGGTTACAGTGGAAGTCTAGTACAGCAGGGGTGGACTGTATATATGACAAACTCTAAAGGCCTGTAACACTGAAGTTTAGAAATGATTTACAGTGCAGAGACAGCCCTATAGTGTATGCTGTTGGTCTCAGTGGTGGATTATGGGATACCAGAATTGTAATGTGTGGGTGTCGACAGGACAGGAGATGCGGTAGACGGCCATGTTTCAGGTTTCAAGGTTTGGCAGGAATTCTATGGCCTTTCCAGTTTAACTGACCGATGTCTTCCCAGGGGACATTTACAGGAAATACTACAGGCCTCAAGTCACTGTTGGATCATAAACATACGATCTATGGCAGACTTAACACCTCCATGTTTGTCTCTGTCTCTTTTTCTAGTCTCTTAAAGGCTGTCTCTGAGGAGCAATAGTGTGTCCTGCAAGTAGACTACATTAGTCTAATTCCTCTCTGGATGTTGACCCAAGTTGCAAGTTGCCATTCAGTCATCAATACTTGGCTTTGTCTATTTATCGAACCAACCACCACTCTATAATGAAAGGCCAACCACACAGGTCAGAAATCACATAGCTGAGTCAGTTGTATATTACTGCATATGTCAGTTAAAGTTTTGCTTGGAGACACCTAGGTTACTTCTGCATTCATGTAATTCCCAACAATGTACAGTAGGCTTCATTAGGTGTGATACATCACATATCACTGATTAATTTTAATGTTATCTATTTCAAGTAGTAAGCCTATATTGCATATATGATACATTATTTGATAATAAGAATACCTTTTAAGAATACCCTACAACAAAGTATATATCTCTTACATTAAAACTCCAATAGTTTTAATGTCCTTTCCTCCTGCGTTGTCCTTATTTTACCGTTGATAGGTAGGAGCTATTATAGCCTAATAGGAAACAAATCCACATAGTGATAAATAATTGATCAATTGTAGAACCTCTTTCAGCTATTTTACATTGGTTAGTTTGCATTGGGTGATAGCCTAAATACTAATACAACCACTCCATAATATTGTATAGCCTAATTGTGCTTTTCAGAGAAGCACAGTTAATCAGCTGTTTTATTTTTAATTGAAGAAATCTAGTGGGTTAATTAAATGTGTGCAGGCTATTAATTAATGAACATTCTAGCTTGTCAGTTTACGGCATCAACATTAAATAAAGGCTGCAGCGGCGTGAACCCTCAGGTGACCGGTGGCGCTGGCCAGACCCCTCAGGCAGCCGGACCAGGGACAGGCACTGGTGGCGAGGACCCTCTGGCGATTTTATGTGTGCTTTGAGCAAAGTCATATAATGTGGTTGAGCTTGAGCTTCCTCACTCAAGGATGCACAGTAAAGGAAATGAGAAGCACCCATGATCTCATGGTCATCAACAAATCAATATTAGTTCAATGTCAGTGTCAGCACCCATGTGGCCTGTTGGCTTTCATCAATCTTTAATCAATGTTGATTCAATTAAATTATGAAATTTCACAATCAAAACTATGGTTTTGATGAAAACTCAACATTGTCTCAATGTCACCTTGCTAGGATTCAACATTGAGTGCGTCTCATTTCTTAAATTGCATGTCCTAATTTATTTCCTTGCATTTTAACTCCTCCCTCGAAAAATTTAAAGCATGATGTATGTTGCTGGAACTTGTTAATCAAGATATTTTAATAAAACTTAGTGTGGGAATGTATGCTATATTTAAACACTTTCAGCACTTTTAAATGTATTATATTACTGTCAGGGACAGAATACAACAACAAACAAACACAAATACACTGTAACGGTGCTTAGGTGTGAGAGCAGGTGCTAGATGGAGAACACAGAAGCGAGGCAAAGTTGCTGGTAAAGAGCTTGGCTCGACGCTTTATTGAGAATTACAACAAAAAACAGTTCATGATGAAACAGGAGTTTTAACAAAGACAACGTTCCTGGCATACCAAAGAAGAGAAAGAACAAAATCAACGCTACATGAAACAGAACATCTACAGATATTTAAGTTTGACCGTAATGTTTTCACCCAAACCGTCTTCATCCAAACCATAGTTTTGATTTTGACTGAAATTTCATAGTTTAATTGAATCAACATTAAAATGTTGATGAAAGCCAACAGGCCACATGGGTGCTGATACTGAACTAATATGGATTTGTTGATGACCATGAGATCACGGGTGCTTCTCATTTCCTTTACTGTGCATCCTTGAGTGAGGAAGCTCAAGCTGAAGAGCACTATGACTTTGCTAAAAGCACATAAATTCTCCACCCCTTTCAAATCTATAACAATATTTTTAAGTCTTGGGTTACATTTGCGGTTTAAATAAACCATAAATGTCACATAATACGCTATCTTTAGTGAGTTTTATTAAGAACATTTTAATTAATAAAGTTTCGAAAATATAGACAGATCTCTTAAGTGCACACAGGTTACCTATAAAAAGATGGCACTTTAAAGTAATGCCTTAATGAAGAAGGATATTTCAATTTATAAATTCCTTTTCCTTCAATCTCCTCCATCCTCATGTTTTTAGTATAATTTTCTTGCATCCTAGGATGGAACTCGGATACGAGAAAATGAATCAAAGGAAGGACTCAAGGATGAACATCAGTTTCATTAATGAGAAGTACTCATGTTTATTTGCTTCCTCGTTAAAGAAAAAAAGACAGGTGCTTCCTATCCAGTCTGGTTTGTTGAACCATCTGACATTCTCTAGCACAATTTCAAACAATGGTGAAGACAATGCTGAGAGAACCCAGAAGAAAAGAGAGAGACACTGACATACAGTAAGCCAGTTTTTAACTTGAACTGTTGCACCACTTGTAGCAATAATGACATCACGGTGGTCAAAGAGGCGTAAATTTAAGTCAATGATGTCCACAAAGTCAGAAATAAATCAACAATTTGAAGAGACCATCAGTACTGTGTTACAAGGAAACAGTGCTGAAGCAGTAACAGATTATGTTGAGTCCCCTAAGGCTGCCATAGAGTCAGCTGGTTCAAATTGTAATGATTAAGTCACAGAGGAGTTGCCTGGTTCAATGTCTGATGAGGTTCCTCTGTATCCACCCATTATGCATGATGTTAGTAATGACAGAGTTGACACATCTGCCCAATAAGCTGGCGTCATCAATAAATTGGGCTGGGAAAATGGTTACAGAGCAGTTGAGGCAAAAGAGGGCATTCAAGGATACTTACTTGAATATGTGTATATTTGATGAGTTATTACTATCAATGGTTTTGATTACCTTCCGTCATAATTTGATGTTCCCAGAAATCGACCTTACTCCAGCCAATAATCCCCTCTTCCAATTCATGTCATAGAGAGGGGACTCCAGTTCACAAAGTTCCACCTGCAAAACACACTGTATCCACAGTATGACCCTGTCTACAGGACAAGCGAGTGATTTATTAAGAGACTGACTGGACATGACTGGAAAGTCTGGGCTGAGAAGTTGCTGAAAGGGGTATTAAGCTTTTCTTCTATTCTCAAGTCATATAAACCACACAAATCAATTTTACACACAGAAATGCATTATTTCATTTCACATTACATTTGAGGCCACTACAGACAAAAGTTGCATTAAATGATCATTATGACCCGAGTTTAGGTTGTATGGTGTGGAACATAGTGAGGGATGACGCTATCACTATAGATTGAAATCAAAGCTTACATTTGCTCACATCCATCAGCTATACGCAAATATCACTTGGCAGTGTAGTACATTTAGTTGGGTTTTCTTAACCAATTTTATCTAGTTTCAACAAAATGTGTCACTAACAAGCCAAAGCAAGAAATCCCTGTACTATGCATTTCAACCATTAGAGGGCATTTGGAACCAGATTTTGTTAGGTTAATACCGGCACCAATACATTTGTATTCATATTCATACTTCTACTGTATGTAGGACAGTACAGGTGTCTGAGAACCACAACCAGCAGGTTCAGTGACAGCTCATTCCTTTCCAAGCCATCAGTCTCCTGAACTGCTGAAGCTAGGTACCACTACACATTCCACTTCATCACCGTCATTGCAAAAAAAAAAATAATAATCACACCCCCATAACCCATATTCCTTCCTGTATTTATTGTTTTCCTTACTGTATTTATTGTTTCCCTTACTGTATTTATTGTTTATAGTGTACATGTGCTTTTATTCTATTGTATTATTTTTTTATTCAAATGTATTCCTATTACTTTTTTGTATTTTTTTTTGTATAGTGGCTCTGCCATTTTACTTGACTTAATAAACTTTAAACAATATGAATATACTATACTTTTATATAGTCATATCTGGAGTGAATATGAGTAAAGGGACTGTGAAATAGATAGCTACACATACTTCACAGTCCATTAATTCATACATACATACATACATACATATTATTCTTGAGAGTATATTTAGACCTGATTTAACGTAATCCTTATATGGAAGCGTTTTTAAAAGGAAAGGAGGTTGTTGCAATTTCACTTGGTCAAAAACACACTTTCAATAGATTTTCAATAGTTTGGACAGTAATTAAACACACTAGATAATTCAGATAGTCAAATCACCAGGCATGGGAACTGGTGCATGTTCCCAGTATGGTTCCATATCAATCAAAGACTTACACGAGTGAGCCAGATTAGCAAAGAAAAATCCCAGACTGAGTGGTTTAAACCTAGCATACCCATAGTTGCCATAATGTTACTTCTCTATTTCCAGGGAAATCTTGTTTTTTTCAGCCTCCAATATGTCCTGTCAATTTATTTCCTTTAGAGACATCCATCTGGTGAATTACGGTTCTGTGGAGCTGGCAAAGTACACTATAATTCCAACAATGAGGGCTAAAAACACAACTCCAACAACAATCCCCACCACTATCATCTTCTTGTTCTTCCATCTCTCCTGTGTCATCACCTTATGTGAAGTCTTCTCAAACACTTTGCTCTGAAAAAGCACAAAAAACAGACAACACAGTAATTAAAGGGGAATTAGGGAGAAAATTGTTTGCATCCAGATCTGACACTTAAGCAGACCTGAACTCTGTTATGTGAGTCTGTTTACACACCATTGGCCCCGTGTCCCTGACCTCCCAACATGTACAGACATATGACCGTTTCCCCTGCCCACAAAACTTGTTGGGTGAACTTATTGGGTGAAGTTTAAATGTTGTCAGAGCAGCACATAGCAGAGTTTTTACACACGAGTATTTCCCAGAAAAACAGTGACAGCAGTCATAATGCTATACAGAGACGTGCTGCTCTTTTGATAAAACACTTTGTGTTAGCTGGAATAGCACACAGGAAGTCTGCATATGTACTTATTTATAACTATATTTTTATAAATATAAATATTTATTTTAAAATTAATTTAACATTAAAAAACATTTTTAGAAAACAAAGGCTTCCAAAGTAAGACTTGTGAAAGGAAAAAAATATATAATCAGTATTGCTATTAGACGATCTTATTTAAATATTAGTGAACAGTATATCCCTACAAAAGTCACATCCAGGTGTTAGGTGTGGACAGTCTAAAATGTAGCATAAATTCAAGATGTAATTACGCATCTCTGCCATAAGTATACAATATGAAAAACATACATTGATCTTGTTACACTCCTGTAAAGAATCGCACACTTCCCATCCAGCCAACGCCAATGCCAACCAGCATTGTTGTTTTGGTTACAAAAAAGCCACACTATTACATCATTCCACAGCAGACAAAACGTTCAGACCTGTTTATCCTGTCAGACCCTGACAGCCCCAATACAGTGGGATGTAACAGGCCAGTGGAGCGATGTGGGAAAAATGTGACCTATACAAGTGACCCCAGGATGGACAAGGGCCTTGGGACATGTTCTAAACTCACTCAGTAATATCCAGTGAGACCAGCTCGCTCCATTCATCTTATGAAAAGAAGGAAATACCTTTCTAAAAATATATCCCCATATAACACAATCAGGATGGAAATTGTACATTTGTTTCCCCCCCGCTCCACCTAAGATTATTTATAGACA
Organism: Percopsis transmontana; assembly: GCA_025447815.1. Classification (NCBI taxonomy): domain Eukaryota; kingdom Metazoa; phylum Chordata; class Actinopteri; order Percopsiformes; family Percopsidae; genus Percopsis; species Percopsis transmontana. The sequence continues at coordinate 28,814 of JAOEHI010048165.1, read as the reverse complement.
TCAATATGACATTTCTCAGTGTATTCCCTGGACTCCGGAAACAGTAAGGAACCTCTGCGTTAACTAACTTGAAGTAACAGGCAACATGCCAGTTGTTCCGATTAATGACCTTGTAGAAAGGAGTAGATAGGGTTGGCTGCGACACTAAACAAAGGATTGTTTTGCTACCTAGATGACATTTCTACCTAGCTCCACCTACCGTCACCAGTAGCTTGTCTGCTCGGCTCTCCAGGTCTTGCAGTTTTTCGGTTCTTTCATCGGCCTTGTTCAGGTTGTCCATCATGATGACCTTGACCTCCTCCACCTCTTCCTGGACCTTCTGCAGGTGTCTTTTTCCATTCTCCTGCCCAAACAACAGGCATGGTATTGTTATCAAATTATACCTAGTGTGAATATTGCTAAAATTGCTAATAAAGCTTCATTAAATTAAATACCACCAAAATAAACCAAAGTAACTTGAGACTGATAATACATACTACCAGTAGAGATTGCCTTATCACTTTTGCAGACATGTTAGAAGTATGTTTTTGAGATAATATTGAAAACTATGTTTCTGGTCTATCGCATACAAGGGGTCAGAAAGAGGACTTAATATTGAGGGTCCAGGGTTTAACAAAAGGTCAATATCCCTTTAAGACACGGTTTGTTGAGTCAAGGAAAATGTGCTGGATTATGCGCAAAATGAGAGATTTAATATCATATTTATCTGGCAATATTTTTTAGCAACATGTGGTGATATATTGTACATAAAAATAAATACAGGAAACTTGATCTCTCTCTAAAGCACACAGACACACGTTCTGGCCTTTCTATTGGACAAGTAAGGTCATGTGCATGCCTGATCAGTGAAAATTAGGAGGGTTAAGCCAAGTGCACACTGTGTGACTCTCAAAATCTCCAAATTGGTGTCCTGCTCACATTACACAACATTCCATCGCATAATCTGTTGTCTTGTTAGCGTAATGGCATCACGTGCACATTTCACAATAGATTGCAGACAAGATCACCCATTACAAGATCGTGTCACGTGAAACGTTACCGTGGGAATATTTTGCCAAATGTAAATGATGTCAAGCAAGCCAGCCCTAAGCTCTATATTGCATCTATTAGGGTAATTAAGGTATTTTTGTCAAAATACCTTGCACAAACACAATAGATAAACAGAGCAGGAGGAAGAAATGAAAGTGATAAATGTTTTTTTGTGAGTAGTATAAAATAGACCCAGGCCTTCTGAGACCGCTCTGTTAGTCTCATACGGTTTAGCTAGGTGAAAATTCTCAAAGGTCGGCAAAGGTGCAGGTCAGAGACAGCTAGCTTGGCTTGTAGAGGGCTGTTGAACATTTTGATTGGTGATAATACAGTGAATTGACAGGTATTATTATGTCCTTTCATGTAAAGTTACAGTTTCTCTGAACGATTACGCCGTGTGCACACTGCACGCAGAACGTTTTTTTGCTTGCGTTTTCTGCGCTTTTTCTCTGCTTTGGTGTGCACACTGCCAGTGGGTTTCATCAGCACCCAGCATCCAGCCTCGCGTGCAGTGTTATTGATTAACATGGGAGTGGATTGAAAGCGGGCCCGCTCCACGTGCGGTGAGTGATGGGATTTAGAAGGCCTGTAGTGCACACCATGGAAATACTGTAGTAAAAAAATAGTAGTATTGCATGATGCATCGAAACTTTGATGCATCTTTTCGATATCGTAACATGAAAAACGGTTCCGTTAAGTATTTTCTGCTATCAAATTGTCAAAAGGGGGCAGTAGTAAACTAGCCAGTTGCACCATGCACAGCAGAAAGACTTAAACTCAAAGTGACATATTGTCACACTTTACAATGCTGTGTTACATAGGGCAGTGGACACATGTTGATATGACTTTAAAGTTAAAGTTGTTATCTGAGCTGAGCAGAGCTACCATATGTAATGTAGCTTAACTGAGCCCCGGAAGGATAACCTCATGACAAAGTATTAAAGATAAATGACAGAGAAAAAATATACATACAGTGCCTTGAAAAAGTATTTCCTCCATTTTTGCATTTTAGTCATTCTAAAAGGTTTCAGATCTCCATACAAAATGTAGGCCTGATATAAGACAAAAAAGTTTGTAAATGATAATTTATTTAAGAATTTGACTTATCAAACACCAACTAGGCCTTTGTGAAAAAGTAATTGCCCCCCTGTACCTAATAACTGCTTGTTCCACCTTAGCTGCAACAACTGCAACCAAACTGCAAGCCGACCACTCCTGGGAAGATACACCGCTGTCTACAAGTTTTCTCCATTTGGAGATAATGGCTCTCACTGTGGTTCGCTGGAGTCCCAGAGCCTTCGAAGTGGCTTTGTAGGCCTCTCCAGACTGATATATCTTGATAACTTTTTTCCTTATCTCTTCTGGAAACGCTTTGATCACGGCAGTGTGCTGAATGTTGAGATGTGTAGCCTACTTCAGATGGATGGTAAGGTTGTAAGTCGTGTTTAGATTTAACAGGGCTCACAGTATTGAGGCCTGAGCGTGTCTGTGTCTGCTCTAATTGAATCCAATGATCATTTATATTTGGTTAATGGGTTGATTGAGTAACTAAGGGGACAATTTGTGAACCGTCACACCCCTAATTCAGACCGTCACAAAGAATTTAAGATTTAATTTATCTGACTTTAAGCTATGCTACGTTTTCCTTGTTTTACCATGGTATCGAGTATTGTGATACTAAACCTGCATCAAAGTTACAATTCTTGCATTTTGTGACACTCAAGAATCTAATTTAATTGTGACCTCAAAATACACTGGTAAAAAATAAATTAAATACAAAAATGTAAATTCTAGTGTCTCATAACATATGAAAAGAAACAACTTCTAAAACATAAAAACACCCTCCCAGACATGTTGTGGAGTTTATACAGGATTTAATGAAGGCTTTTAAAGATACACTTCATATCAGTAATACCAGTAAGACTTGAATTTTTATTAAGTGCTTTCTGTACAAGCACGCCAGGTTACTAAGATGACATGGCAAGTCAATATTTTGGGGGCATTGTACAAACTCCATTTTCTAGGAAATTTGCTAGTATTCTAGGAAGGAAAACTAGGAACGAAGGAATACTAGCAAATAAATATAAAATAAAAACATGTTTGATTTGTCATTAGTGAGAGACGTCATCTAAAGAAATAGATATGCAAGGGCAAGTGGAGTATGTTTTCCAGTTTTTGCAACTGTTTACAGTAACCTCTGTTAGTCCTTGACAAATTGCAGCATTTGCCTTGAACAACAAAGCCCTTTTCTACAAGAAAACAAATGGCCCCAACAGGACAGATAAGAGATTAAGCAGGATATTTTGAAAATAGAATGATTTGTTTCCTGACAGGTTGCTATAAACCCTTTGTCCTCTGAGGCAGGAGAGGAAAAGAAGTTGCAGAAGTTATGCTTCTGATGCTGATGGTGACACCAACAGGAAACCAAGTTACAGAACTAAACAACAGAACTTGTTCAGTCTCCTCTACAGTAAATCCAAAATTCACAGTTTCCACTAACATAAGTATATCTGACAACTCTCTTTTTATCTAAATTATGCACAGCTTAGCAGAGGCTCACAACAACTGGTAACAGCAGTTGGTTGACACTAACAGGTTAATGTCCATGAAACCAGACATTTATATGTATGCCATAAATTAGTCTAAATGTAAAAGTAAAACAATACTGTTCAAAATGCAACCGCAGATGTGTTGATTCAGGGACTGTTGCCCACTCGAGTCCCCCCCCCCCCCCAGCTCATTCAATCCTCCCTTCCTTCCTTCACTTACCCTCCTTCCTATCTGAATGAGGATCTAAAACATACCCTGGAAATTATAGGATGATTTGTTTTAAGTGAATTACAAATAGGCCTAGGCTTACTGTAAATGGCCACACATTTCCTTTTAGTAGGTAGGCTATACCTGGTTGCTGTAGGTTACTGTGCAAATCATTCACTGTTGTGTAATAATAATATGCCATTTAATGTTAGTTAAAAACGTTTTAGTTTACTTTAGTAGTCTACAGAAGACAAATTGTTATAGCCTCATGAATAATGTCCGCAGAGGCGAGTTGAGCCTAACGAAAGTGAAAACTTGCTGACCAATGCGGTGAGGTTGTTAGAGAGACGAATCACAATTAGATTCACATATGATAGCTCTATTTTAATTTCAGCACGTTACACATATTTGTTATGCGTAAATATGAAATGCACTTACCATTTTCTCCCGTTAAAAACGCTGTCGTCTAGCACGGTTACGTTGGTCGCGCGTCACCGAGTCATACAGCTTATAGTCTATTTGAAACGGCACCGGAGTTCAAAAGAAAACTTTACCATTCATTTTTTTACTTCTGAAACTCCCGTTCACACGTCCGTTGTAAACGTTTCGCGGCTTATTTGTTTCTCTCAATACTATAACTGCCTGCCTGTTGCTTTTTGTTTTGCGTGTCTCCACGATTTTACTTTCACACAGTGCTTGCTCAAGGGTGACACCCACCCCACTGTCAGGTTGGCTGACGTGCCGTTGACGTAACATCCATGGCTGCGGGACTCATACAGTATAGGCATATTAATGCAGTTTCAACACCCATTAAATTGTACAGTAACCGCCCAATTTCCCCAGATTCCTATGTAAGATTGAACACCATTCAGCCAGGTGTAGTCTCTGGAGAAAGTGACTTTGCAAAAGTGTCCTTTGTCTTCCGTTTCGGCTTAAAATATGGTAAACTGAGTGTGACATTTTAGTCAAGACTCAAAAATAACACAGTAATCTGTGTTATTTTTGAGTCAGGAGAGTTTAGAAGACTGAGATATCAGGCAACTGTTGGACATTTGAACACTACGGTATATTTATATCTCTGCTGCATGTCCTGGTGCAGTAGACCTACACATGCAGCTCGACCAAATTCTAAGACTCGAACACAATCTACTCATGAAAAGATAAGTAGGCCTATTTGCCTTACATAACAAACGCCCTCCTAAAATCAGAACTCACTTTCTCAGATAACTTTATGAATGTGTGATGTGTACAAGAAAATTTAAACAAACTTTAAACCACTAAAAATGTATTTCTGAAATGTATCCAAAATACCCAGAAATATCAACAACTCCAAGCATTCTTTAAAAGTTCATATATCTGAATGACTGGTTTGGATTAGTTGAGGAGTATGACCTGTTGTTTAGTCGAAGGAAATACACTTGAATTGTCTTCAGTATAGTACAAACTGGAAAATTGTGGACATGTCAACAGATAGATACCATGTCAACTGTGTGGACATGTCAATTTAGGGTTAACACGGCTTTAGACGTTCACTTCACTCGGAATTGCTAAAAAAGTAGCTTACACTTCCAGGACAAAATTTGTGTAGATTGGAAGGTTAAGGGTAATTACAGAGTGGAAACAGCAACATCAGTGTAGGTCAACAGCACAGGCGATGTAGTCCTATGATCTTTTGTTGCATTTACTGTAATTCACTTTACACCAATTACTTTATTTAAAAGGGTAATTTATCCATACAATAACCATCATGCTTCTAGGTCACTGAGGTCAGGGACGGTACTGTATTGGGTTGGCTAAGAAAATCCCAACAAGAGAAAGTGAAATGGGTGGTTCTTATATAAAAAATACCCTTCTGTCTACATTGACTTCATAACAAAAGTGAAGGTAAAAATTACTTACCTCATCAGATGGTGACTAATGCCTCACTCTGATGGAGTTTCCATTTTGGTTAGAGGTAAACAAACATCAAGCCTTTGTTATTATTTAATAATATTATATATTATTATTACATATAATGATATATGTATTATTATTTTAAGTAGGCTTTATAAATATAAATATATATACACAAATACATTACTATACATTTGAGCTAAAACTAAACAAATGTTTCTTTTTACCAAGATACAGAGGCAAATGACATTATGGAGGCATTTATAAATCACTGACTCTATAATGTTTTATACATGTGAGGTGGCCAAGTCACCAAGAGCTGCTGTGTGTCAACAGCCATACCAACAATGGGTTTCTTCTGGGAAGTGCTGTGTAAAGACAAAGGCTGTATTCACTACGCTTAACAGAGGCTCTCTCTCCATCATTGTGTGCTATACATCAGTCACATCCGCATGACTGGCAGTCAGGATCCAGACTGATTTCCCGTCAGTAATAAATGGTATTTTCAGTGTTTTCTCCCACAAACTCAACAACACTATTAATGTGAATACACTCCCAGTATATAGAAGTTTTGTCTCAGTGTTGACAAAACAGGACATGCACTGGTACGGTGCAAATCCGACTGTGTTGTTGAGTCAACATCAGAGAGAACTGGGCCAGTTTCACATTATGTTTAATGTCAACTTTAACAGGTTAACAAACATAGTTAGATTTAAATATACTTCTCTTATTTGACCTTTTTTATCTTAAACCTTTGCCCTGGTGTCCCAAGGCTGATAAAATATATTTAAACTTTTCAAATTATGTTGTGAGAAATACTTAAAACAAGCCAACCCAGAGTCTGATATTTCCCTTGTTGGATCATCAAATCAAATTCCTTAAACTGGTTGAACAAGTAACCATAAGCCAAACAACAGTTTCCTTAATGGGAAATGCCTTTGTGTCAAGAATTACCCTTGCTTTTGAAACACAAGTGTTACACAAAATGTGGGTTTCAAACTCACAAACAGCTTCAAACAAGAGGGCGCATGCCCCTCTCACATATGTGTGGTGAGTTGTTTGCACTCCTCTCTACTCCTACCCCTAAAGCTCTCACAGACTAACACCATTCTATACCCCTCTCTCTACAGCTCCCACACTTGAGTAGAGCTCACAAACAGTGAGCTGGGGTAGACATTTGGGCAAATGTCTTACTGCTATATAGACTGTGTCGCCCTCTTGTGACAAAGAAGAAAACACCACCCATGTTTTCTTCTTTATACCATTTCTTGTAAATCAGATGAAGTCATCAACACCATAATCCCAATAAGAGCCATGTGAATTGTACATGTCAAAACTACAGCCACAAGTCATGCAACAGAATTACAACATGTCTTAAATGGTGTTCAGCAACATTTATAGGTCACACCCTTTAGTCCAAAATGTGTAGTAATCTTATGGATGTATGTCAAAATGACACATCCATGTATAGATATTTATTTGTAGCTTCATATTGAAAATTGTACAATCATTTAATAAACCCTTCACCACTGGTTTAAAGACACATGTTACCATACCCCCTGGAAGCCAGCTTGTGCGAGAAGAAAATGAGCATGGCCGAGCACAGCATGCTACGTGTGAAATGGGGTTTGGATGTGGACAGATGAACTGGAGATGAAGAGATTGTGTTTCAAAATGAAATTGGTCAATCATGTCATACAAAATGAGAGTAGCTAACTTATTATACTGTATTCTTCTCTTCATTTTTAAGTGATATTAAGTTCCTCCAGCCCCAAAACAAACTTGTGAAATTAATAACTGACTGGTCAGGCGTATAAGGCTACTTCCATGATTATTTTGTTTAAACAATCAATAAGTACAGTACATGAATCATGTTCCTTCATTGGTCAATTATATAAGATTACATTAATCACATAAATAGTGATCTAGAAATAAATAGCCTATAAAGAATATATACTTGTGTACAAGCCATATTCATATTTGTATCCTCTTCCAAGCTCAAGTGTTATTGTAACAGTCTAGGACAGATGAGTAGGAGAGTTTTGCTCTAAAATCATATCCACATTTAAATGTCATCAACTCTTACTTATCAAATGTGTTACCTTTTGAGGACAGAAAATTACTTTGAGCCTGACCACTTTTATAGATTGTTTCTATGCCTTTAAAATGTTGTGGAATTTACTTAAATTCTTCCGTATTACAATTTCAGTGTAGCTGAATCTGGCCTTATTTGTTATTTGAGCTAAGCAGCTGGCAAAATATAAATAATCTCTCAGCTGGTTGGCTGAAAGACCACTGATACCGTAGCTAGGAACTGACATATTGTATGTAGCTCGGCCAAAGAAACTGATACACAAGCCCTATGGAGCATGTTTATTAAACCAAAGTATCAATTACCATACAATACAGTTAGACAAGTAACTCACCTAACACCATATTCCTTTTGACTGTAACAAGAGCTTTTTAAAAGAAAAAAATGGTGCTCTATGTCTAACTCTTGGTGGAGGAATTGACATACAGCAATATTTCCAGAAACCCACTCCGATAAAACATTGTCGTCGGACACCCGATACAAGAAGGGAAGAAATTAAAAAAAATAGATTCAAGAGATCTTTAAGAATAGACATTCAACATAGCACAATTGTGCAAATCTATACATGAGTTGTGTATTATGCTACATCTAAAAAGAACCAGATTGCTGTTGTTGGAGAACCACAACTGTCATTTGTTTTTGTTTTTAAATCCCTTTTCTCAAAAGAACTAAAAGTCAAAAGGTAATTTTGAGTCATAACTTTTGAAATTGATCATGTGGAAATACAAACAATTTTTTATTAATTTCAGGGAAAAACTAACTGTATGAGCTTGGAAAAAAGTTTTTCATTGTCCAACAACAGCAATATGCTGTGCATGTCTACAGTGGTTTGGGTGTGTTTAAATAACATGACACCTCTCATCACATACAACCTTTTAACACAAGTAACAAGCTAATGTAACATCTTAAACAGAAAGACAAAGTTAGTAATAAATTAATACATTCCTTATCCTAAGTGAGAAATATATACATTTTGCTGGTATGCGATATAACTTTTTTCCTGTGTTTTCAGACACAGTATTTGGCAGCAAACCATATCAGATGCAACTAATATAAGGATTACAGATTGTATGGTGCGTGTTTGAAGATGTAAAAATGACAGGTTGGACAGAGGAACTATGGCTTGTGAGTACAAAGCCACACTACTCTTTAGACATTTCTAACATTATTTCATAATGGAACGCACAATTAAGCCTCTCAACAACATTTAAATACATGCAGTGGAATGTCAGTGTTGTATTCATTGTACTGTGAGGAATAGTCATAGTATATGGAATAGGAAATTGATAGTATTTGCTTCCGAGCCGGTGAGCATTGAATATATACAAAACATTGCATTTTCATGAACTAAGAACAAAGAAAGCCTCATGATATGTTGGGACCCCCCCCCCCTATTAGAGTCACAGTATTCTCACAAATAATGGTATGGCGTACTTCAATACCAGCAGAAAGAAACAATAAAATAAACTAAACAAGAATGACAACGAATTATGAATCTCACCAGTAAAAATTATTCAACTTTGAAGTCATGAGGCTTCCCCCCTAACCCCTATGATTTAGAACATGTCTATGTACTATTCGTTTACAGTATTAGTTAAATGTGTTGCTGTGCGTGTGTGCGTTTACGGCTTGACTGAGGGAGTTACGATAGGGGGCGCTGGCGCACCGACTGGGATGACTCCAGTGGCCAGCAGGATGATGATGAGGACGATGACGAGGACGATAACAACGATGACGACCACCAGCTTCACGTTCTTCCACCAGTAGGCGCGAGCCACTTTCTGTGATGTCTGCTTGAAGTACTGCGCCTAGTGAGGGACAACAGGGCAACGCATTATTATATGGACCAGCAGCGCCATCAAAAATGCCATTGTTGAGGTCTAGGTACACATTTACATTTACAGCATTTAGCAGACGCTTTTATCCAAAGCGACTTACAATTAGTACATTTGTCAACAGTTGAACTGGTTAGCCACCAGTTTTCGCAAGCAGATAACATTCTCTAAAATAAGGACAGCATCATGTAACAAGGTTACTTCACTTATGCATTTGCAAAACATTACTCGAAGGTTTATCATTCACTCTTCAAAACAGTCAATAATTGCTTACTGCAAAGTGCATAAAATTCTTAGAGCAGGGAGGAAAGGAGGATAGAATAAGGATAGTTAGAGGTAGAAACCATACATTTATTAAGTGCTTTTGACGCTGAATATACTCTGGCCCTCATAATGGGAGGATCAGTAAAGAAACTTTTTGCGTTTACAGCAAAGGATGGTTTAATGTGACGATACCAATACAGATTGTGTTTTTTTGACTAATGGCTTTTGGCAACACACGTCATATTCATAGCATTCTATTTGTATTCGCAATAATTCATGTCTGATTGTTCAGATGTATGGTACTACATCAAACCTAGCCTATATTTTCTTAACACTACACACCTCAACATTCAGAGGCGCAATTCAAATGATATTACTCACTCCCAGATCTCATTTAAAACATCGACTAACATTGGCTAACTATATTCATCTGTAGTATCTTTATTTATAGTTTTCAGAGGTGCAATGCCAAAACAATCAAGATGGTGGGTTTTGCAGTAAGACCTACCCCTGCCTGCAGGTCCTCCGATTTGCCTTGGAGGTCTTCAAGCCTCTCTCCTCTGGCTAGGATGCGGTCGACATTTTGGGTCATGATGTTTTTGACCCCATCGACCTGCTCCTTTAATGTCTGCACCTTGTCCTGTGGCACAGCCTCTGCTTCACCCCGCTCCTGGTAAAGAAAGCCAAAGAAAAAGTGAAACATTGAAGGATTGCATTTAAGAACATTCTTATGACAACTGACACTTTCTTTAGGATTCGTTCTTTTAAGTATTGGCATTTAACAAATTCACACCATAGCTCAGCCCAACTTTAATCTAGGATCTTCTCATTTTAGACCCAACAATTTCCAGCCTTGCAATGTTTTCCATTTCCTCAATAACAAGTAGACAGCTACTGGTTTTACTTGTACAATCCGATTACCTCTCAGATAATTCTCTATGAAACACATGTATAAATAACTATGTGCTAACACCTTGACCCTACCATTTAGGGATAGGCAATAATTACTGTTTGATAATATTGCAAATAAGAATAAAATGTTTCAAACAAAAATAGTTAGTTTAATTAATGAAACATTGTCCTCATAGAATAAAATAGAATAGAATAGAATATACTTTATTGTCCCCTAGGGGAAATTTGTCATGGACTCAAAAGTGCGTAGTGCATAGCAGAAGCTGCCCTTACAGACAATAAATACACGTAAAATACAAATAATAGCTGAAGACGTACACGTAGGCTACATACACTAATGACACATCCAATAAAAGATTAAAACAAATAATAAAATAAATAATAAAATAAAATACAAAAAACAACAAACAGCTTTGTAAAACTTAATTACTAGCTAACTTTATTAATGGACACACAGGATAAAAATCACATCTGCATACATCTGCTTATGCTGGCAGGTTATGACACAGTTGCCAGGTTTGACCTTAATATACAGTATTAACAACTAAATACCTTGTCACATTTTGTCAACTACCTTGCCAAAATAATTTAAAACAAATCAATACACAAACACAAATCTGCTGTCATATTCTGTTTTTGGTCCATTTGGTCCACATAAGATTACCAGTATCTGAAAATGTTGGGAAATAGTATTGATTGTTGGTCATATGCCTCTTTGTAGTTAGATTAGAGTTGCGAGAATAGAACACAGGCACTAGAACAGTAATGTTACATTGAAGTGTTTGTGTGTACAACCTGCAAGCCCCATGAGTCCTGTCCAGACCATAAACAAAACGGTTACCAGGAAACCGCATGGTATTTGCTGCATCACCATCAGCCTGCCGTCTCTCCTCCTACTATATTTCTCATGACTAGGCACTCCTATCTTTTGCTCAACCAACCTGTGTCTCTACCAGCACTCATGCATGAGGTCCACTGAATGGGTGACAGCTATCAAATGACAAGCCCTGTAGCTATGAAGGGAAGAGAGAGGACTGGAAAGACATTCTTGGGTTCCCTAACTGATTAGACCTAGCTGATTGAACAACAAATCTTCCACCAGTTTTTTTACATGCAATATTGCAGCTCTATAAATCTAGTTCACACTGAAATATCTCATTGTAAATGGAAAAAATCCTCCATGGCTACATGGCAGCCCAATAACTTCATGGCAAATCATATAAATATTTGGCGAATATGAGGCTTAGGAAATTATGTGCTCTCCAAATCACGCTGTTGTCAATCACACGTCCCAAGTATGGAAAGCAGAGGCTTTATTTGATTTTGTACCTTAACTGTTGGAGTAAGTTACAGTCACCACACGATTTTAATATGCTCTAATGTGTGTACCATAAGATCAGTTGTGAGATTTCATTGTGCGAGGCAATTTTGAAACAAAAGCCCTCAATAAGGCTGATAAAAGTATGAGTAATTAGTATGTAACGTTAAATGGCGGGCAATATTTCTACTGCAGTAACTGATGTTAGTTTCAATAACTCCAGGTTAGTAAACCTAGATTAGCCTAATTTATTAAATATTTGAGGAACAGTCTGTAATTTATTTCTCTATAGCCTACTATTAAAACATTACAGCGTCTTAACGTAGTATTTCCACTTGACTTCTGAAATGTGTTAGAAAACAACAGTGGTGAAAAACGTTAACGTTAGTAGTGCAATAGGTTAAATGGGCCATTTTGTTCGGCTACACTTTTCTACCAACTTCCTCTGTACGCTGTTAAGTTGGATAACGCGAACACGACGAACAATGTTCATTTATATCCCATCCCAAGCTTAGTATACTAGTAATTTGTACAATTCAGTAAAGTTAGAAGAACCCACCTGTTAAGATTAAATCACAAACACCATGTAAAGAAAACGAAAAAACAATAATAGATCGATCAAAACCTACCGGATCGGTATCCATGCTGTTGACAACAATGTCCCTCGATTACAAATTTATGGATTAATTATCTTCTAGGTTGCTGGTTGCACACTCGAAACCTATTTAGTGACACAGTTTGATGCTGGACCCACTAAGCGATTACGTTTCCTCCTCGGGTAAACTTCCTGGTTGTTTTTTACCCTTCTCAGACTAAATTCCGTCGCTGCGGACAGTATAGTATACAGCCGCATGGTGGCGTCAGATCAAGGCGTTGCCGTTTCCATAATATATTGTCTGTAGGCCTTGTTGACACATGTACAGTATCAATGCATTCTTAGCTCTCTGTGAAATTGTTTTCTGGTAAAGGGCAGTACAGGATTACTGTTTATTTGAGCAACCACTTCTAATTTCTTTATTTTAACGGCATACTCAGCTGTGTCTGAAAAGTAGTAGGTCAATTGTATTGCCATGATGCCTGCATAATTAACCCCAGTCTGTAACAATAAACCAGTTGAACTTTTTTTTTTTTTACAGTTCCTGACACCGCTTCCCTTACTCCTTTGTTTTAACTTCATGTGCAAATCTAGAAATACAAGAATATATATATATATATGAAAAAGAACATTGCAAGAACTAACAGTAACATTAGAGAATGCTAATGTTTTTTCCTCTCAGATGAATAAACTCCTCCTCCCCGGCTGTCTTAAAGTCACATTGACGCAGTCAGCACCACCCTAACCAACCAGTTTGTCTTAACCAGAGGTGGCGTCTGGACTGAAATAGTCCATTACATGACCTGTCATTGTAGCCTACTGCTGTAGGCTGTTCTACATCACATTGTTAAAATAAGTAACACACCCTGATGAAGGCCCTATTAGTCACAACACAAACTGTAGTTCTTGTACAATGTCGAAAACAATTGTATTTATTTTGAAAATATACACATGATTAAAGGATGAAGCAGTTATCTATACACAAACGTAAAACTAGAATAAAAGTACACATTTAAAGCAATGTTCAGGAGATTAAACAAGTGAAATTCAAGGTTTAGACATTTCAAGGGTGTTTATTTAATTTTTTTTACACATTTAAAACAAAAAAAAAACATCTTCCATTGTCACTACAAAATTATAATATAAAAATGAGCTACTAATATAAGACAGAAACCATATACAATATGCACACCATAAATCAAACAAGCAGGAGGCCGAGACATATGAATGAGAATTATCATTAGCTTTTTAGTTGCCTTGTTTGATGATAATATCCGACATGTCATCAACTTTCACCAGCTCCAAATTCTGTGAATAGAAGGAAAACCATATTTTACTCAATAGGATAAAAACTAGGGCAGTGGTTTTGTAAAAATGTTTCTAAAAAATTAAAATAAAAGAAAGAATAATTAAGAATAAGAATAATAATTAAGAAATAATATATTATAAATGTTTAATAGTTTGAACTTAACAAAATATAATTTTTTTATTGTTTAGGGTTATTTAAATACTTACGTCATCATGCTATGATCATAGTTTGCGACCAGCGTCTAAGTAACAAACAATCCAAGAGAACAATGACCAGTGAGCCAATGAGACTAGCCTTAACACTCACCTTTTCGTTTGCTAGGTGCAGCAAAGCCACAAAGGCTAGGGGCACAGACAGGTTCTGGGCCATGGTACCAGGCAGTCTGGAACGACAGTACAGATTAATAATCTATAATTCATACAATCACTTCCCTTGGGATTTGAAGCAAGTGCAGTCTCTCAGCTTGCTTGTCTTACAGCTAGGTTAAAATGGGTGGTTGGAAGGAACATCATTCTTGTGTTTTGGTCACATAACAACCCAAAAGCGTTCTGGAATATCATACATCACAATTAAATACTTTCCCCAAAACCTTAGAGATTAACTGTACAATTTAGACTGCTCTACTAACAATGATGAAATGAACAGAATGTGTTTTTGAATGACACTACCGTTTGTTTACACTAGATATCGCTCATGCAGCAGAAATGCCCATACCCCCTGCCAGCTTCATACAACAATTCCATAACGGAAATGTATCTTAAAATAAATAAAATTAAATTGACAGGAGAGTCAGGATCTTTACATGTCTACGCAGCCCTGAGGTCTGAATTAATCACATTAACACCCAACCCTAGAGCTATTATTGAAATGTATACTGTTATGCTTAAGTGTTGAACAATTAATGTTAAAGCTACAGGAAACCTGATCTATAAATATATATATTTTTTAAGTATATATGTAGATATACACTGCTCAAAAAAATGAATGAACACTTATCCGTCAACGTATAACACAACATAAGTCAATGAAACCTCAGGAATATCAATCTGTCCAGTTGAGTCAATCAATGTCACCCGTATTGGTGCAAATTAAAGTGACAACAGGGGTACAGGAGAGGCAACAGCAAGACAACCCTCAAAAAGGGAATGGTTTTGCAAGTAGTTACTACTACTACTACTACTACTACTACTACTACTACTACTAGACAATTGCTCTCTCTCCCTATCCTTCCTGGCTGATTCTTCTCTAGTTTTGTGTTTTGCTAGTGTCTTACTGGTAGCATGAGGCGGAGGAGCTAGAGAAGAATAAGTCAGGAATGTGTGTGTATAAATAAATAACATGGGATAACAAAAATCTATATTTAGCAATTACATTGTTAAAATGTTGTGGTTAAAAACAGGCCGTCTTATATTCCAATGCGATGCGGCCAATAAAAATGAAAAGTAACTTCATTTTAATCTCCTCTGCACTGTGTACAGGTGCTAGTTGTTGATAACATTTCTACTACAACAAGTCTACTACTTCAAAAACACTTGTATAACTCGAAAATTCATGATATTAACTTCCTTAAGACTGAAGCTTTGTCGAGTGATATGAAGGGAGTCTGCCAGTACCTTTGAAGCAGGGTCTTTGTGGTCTGACTGAAAACCTTCTCCCCTGGAACCTGAGATGTCTCCACATTCTGCGCTTCCTGCAGAGGACATGACCAGGTGAATAAAACAGATTGCCGAATGGAAGATTTTTAGATTCTTTTCTATTATACTTGGTGAACTACACAGTTCAGACATGTCTGATAATTTTAGAATTCAAGACCTACCACTGTGGGTTTCTCTGGGCTTTCAGTCAGAAGAGTCCACATGCTGTTCTTAAGTCTTTTCATGTCCATCTTTTTGGCTGTCTTAGCGTAATTTATCTCAATTTTGTTGACCTATAGAGACAGGACAAACTCATATTTAGATGTCATATTATTACAACATTGGCTGTATTTTTTACGATCATGTAAGGAAAAGTGTTACCCTAAAAAAATACATCACAAGACCCCACCAAAACACTCACCCGCTGTGGTTCAGGTACAAGGTCGTTTTCTCCGTAAGTGAAGATCCCGTCAGGGTCTTGTGATGAGGCTGGAACACTGTCAGCCGACGGCTGGGTGTCATCTGAACCAGCAAAACCTTCAGCTTCATCGTCGCTGTCTCCACTCTTTAGGACCATAAACATAGATGAGTGTTGAAAATGTTCAAGTTATGCACACTTAACTTGCATGCCAAGTCTAGGACAAAAACACAATATAACAACTCACATGCCTATTTGTTGATAACAACATTTACATATTATTCCCCAAACCTTTATGACAATGAAACAAACAATTCTAAGTCAAGGAATTAAAAGCTGTATACTGGAGCTGTGATACAAATGATATTTTCCATTTACATGATGATATACTACAACAAGATTTTTTCTTACCTGAAGACCAGGGCAGAAGTTTGCTGTATCATTGGCGTTATTGTAGTCATACTCCCCAATTCCTTCTCCTAGCTCCCCAGAGAGCCTCTTCTTACCTTCTGGACATAACTTATTGATTTAAAAGAAGGGGGAGGGAGGAGAAAAAAAAAAAAAAAAAAAAAGTTATCACAATATTAACCCTTTTTTTTTTTAATTGAATAACTGAAACTACAATTTATCATTGGAATCAGTGAGCCTCCCAGAAAGTAAAATTGTGTGCAAAAAATGTAACCGAGAAGGGGCCTACTGTGCTGGAGGGTTTGAGACTGAGTTGTGAGAGGGTCTCTGGGGGAAACTGGAAGTCTGCTGGAAGAGTGGTCTTCTTGTTGCTGTTACTGAGGGCAGATTTGCTGTTTGTGGTAGCAGCCTAGAGGGGAAAACACAGGTAACAGCCAGATATTCCTTAACTAAAATCCAGTAGGACTCTACAGGGTTCCAACATGTTTTTCTACTTCATACTTCATTTGGATTGATTTGGTTCGTGTTAAATGTATGTGTGTGCCAATAGTGGCAAAAAAGGTAAAAATGCAGTTAAGGCCTGTGTTCTAAATGGACAGCCGAATTATTCACAAAGTGGAGGATGTATTGTTACCATAAGGGCAATACGGAAAGCTACATGTAATAACCTAAACGAATGCTTTACATTTGAATGGATGAGGCACGTTAAGACAGACTGCATCTTTTTACTCTTTGTATGTGTCACAGCGAAAGAACAGATCAAGCCTGGACCGTATTCAATTCAAAATATTTTCCTTTAGTAATTCCTTGCACTTACAAACTGTCTGCTGCAGTCAAAGGAAAGTTCACTTACATTTTTTAATGTTCATAGTCATTTAAGTCACCCTTAGCTGCCCTGTATGACATTGAGCAATTAACTTCAAGGAAAAGTAGCATGACAGAAATACAATCACAGATCTTACCCTTGTGGTACGGAAATATATATCAAAGTTGACGTCGTCGTTGAAGTCTATTTCAAATGTTTTCTTGGGTTTTCTTTTACGTGTCTCCTTGTCAGGCAAATGGTCTTCTACAAGAGATAAAAAGATACAGAAACCAAATTTTTTCATTTACCACTGCAGGATAAAACAAACTGCAATGTATCCAGTTTCTTCTTCCAATTTTCCCTCCAGATTCCTAATGTGTATAACTAATGTTGTGACAAAGCATCCAGAAAATTTTTTTTTTTTAGCAATGTAGCCTTGATAAGGTCAGTAAACAGCAGGGCCTGAAACATTAAAAGTGCACTAAAAAGGAAAGTTCACAATTCTGGATAGCTTTTTCTATTTCCTGCTCACCCATGTATTATGTTTTGCAACTCAATAATGTTTGTGCCCTTTTAATAAATAGTGGATCGCTAAAGGAGAACCACATATATCACAAATCTGGGTATGGAATTAACATGAAAATGATATTTTTCATGTTAAAGAATTCAGGGCTCGACAATATCGATGGCACTGGACCATCTTCACACCTACAGAAAAGAAATGCACTACCCACCAGAATTATTTGCACCTTTGGTAAAGATGAGCAAAAAAGGATATAAAAATTTTCATTAGTTTGAGAGAGAGAGAAAAAAAAGAGAGAAAAGGATAGTGTCAGGAAATGTCTATAATTTTCTGTAAATAATTTTACGTCACGGTTAGATTTCTCTCATATTTTTAAGATCAAGCTGACAACATTTACAAAAAGTGACATTTTTTCATACTCAGTTTTGCTCACCCTTACCAAGGATGCAAATACTTCTGGAGGGCACTGTAAGTGATCTCTAAGAAACCAAAAAGTGTAGGGAGAGCACGTGGGCAACTCACGTTTGTGCTTCGGCTTGAACTGCCAGTATCCGGGGCCAGCCCAGGTGGCCATGGTCCTCGGACTAAAATAGGAGTACTCCCTGGGCTGAGAGGAAAGCTGCAGGCACATGGTGGCGATGTCCCCCTTACCGATGGGAATCACATCCCTACATAGGATTATACATGCAGAGAAGAAATTACGTTAATTACTTCCTTGTGTAATCACAACGACTTTATATACTGTAAAACATTTTTTCAAAAATGGAAAAAAGCGAACAGCACTTAGATTTGGACCTATTCATCTTGTATTAATTTAATTAAGTGCTATCTCAACAACACAACTAATGGAGCTTTTCCACTGCATGGTACCGACTGAAGCAATCCAATTACTTTCCTCCCCCGATAACAGTAACTAAAGCAGTTTAGAGTTGTCGGCTTAAGTAAGCCGGCGGGACCCAGTGGAGGACCCAGTGGTCCTTATTTCTTTCATCCTGGCATGGAGTCCAGCTTGTGCCAGTGTGTACACATTTATAGACAAAGACATTCAAAGCATTAGGGGGGGTCAAATGACTGGCATTATAAAAAAGTACAGACATATGGGAAACTGGCACTTTTTAAAATCAGCCAGTATAGAAGCTTCTGGTATTGGTCCAACTTATGAAACATATGTCCACTGTTCTTATGTGCAAACTCACACCTCCCACCATTCTGTATCCTCACCGTCCTTTATGCAAGCTGGTAGCTTCACAGCCTTCCTTGTACTCCTTGAATCCCTCCCCGCATTCTCCCTGACCCTCCTCGTAGTCGGCGTCAAAGTCCTGGCCGAAGTCCTGGCCGTCGTCCTCACCGGCCTCTGGCTCCGGCTCAGCGTTAACGTCAAACACGTGCTCGCCCTGCTTCATCTTTTCCAGCATCTGGTTGATGGTCTGCAGAGGACACCAGGTCAGGGTCAGCTACATTTACACAATATTATGTTGGGTGACAAGACCAGTACAATTTGTATTATATATATTTATTTATTTTCTGTCAAGCAACTTTTTTTTAAAACTAAATAAACGATCACTACAATCACAGACTGAACAACTACTTGCTTTTTTTGCATTAATTACTATTACAGGTCAGATGATTTTAATCCAAAGAACCAGTAGAACAGTTTTGTATTAACATTACCAAGTAAATAATTATAAATTAAATCAGTAACAGTAACTCCAAGATTTATAAAAAAACAAAAAAACAAAAACAAACATGTAATAAAAAGGTGAATAAAAAAAATTGCGGCCGCTCTAGTAACTTGCAGTATGTCTGTCCGTGTCGCAGTGACGATTTTCTCTGACCAATCAGTAGTCCGCAATGTTTTAACGTCAACTTTTTAACCAAAAAAGTCGGTACCATGCACTGGAAAAGCGCCATTAAACTGTGTTGTTGTGCTGTGTTGGTTGCTTTACGCCTTGGTGAACTCCAGCTTTTAAAATGGTGGTGAAGTTTGGCATACACAAAAACGTGTGGATGCTCACACCTGGTCAGGGTTCCAGCTGGAGAAGGAGAAGTCCTTGAGAGAGGGGCAGATAGAGCTCTTGTCCTGAGAGCGCTGCAGACCACCTAGCACAAAAGACATAAGTTATGTTATAAAAAATAATAAAAATGTTCCATGTTATGTACTGTATGATTGGCTAATCAGACATCCCATGTTTGAGTCACCTTCTAATAAATCGATAGTGTTTCTTTTTAGACCCATGACCCCACAAAGAAGTGCGTCATATCACAGGGTTTCTGCATGTTTCAACAAGTTAAATGAAAGACATTTTTATTATGAATGCCATTATTATTCATGCAATTTAAGACCTATTTCACATCCATACTGGCAAAAATGGGGCTGGACTTTAGTGATGCTCCCGATGTGAATAGAACAACAACATTGGGTGATGGAAGGCATTTGCTTCATGTTTTTTTTTTACTTCCCATGCGACTAATGTCTTTATGCCCAAAGAGTTTTCTTGCACAAGGTGCAGCGGGCTTCCAATTTGTTATTTTCAACAGGCTTCAACCAATTACTAGCCTAAATGTGCTGTTCATGAGCCAGATCTCGTTGAACTAACCCATATTAGATGAAAGTAACATTAACAGAAACAATTATAACTTATTACTTCTAGAATTTTTTTATTTTTATGAAGGAGACCACATGGTGTGCTCTGATAAATTTTGTCCGGACTGCACAGTTTGCATTTGTGGTTTTGTTACAGCGTGATCAATCCTAATTTTCACCAAAAAATACATTTAAAAGAGACCTGTAGTTAATGCAACTTTATAAAAGTAACGTTAACTTCATAATCGAATCAATTTTTAAAACCTTGTACCCCCGAAAAAGCATCTTATGGTGCCCCCATTGGGTCTAACCCCCATGTTGAGAACCATTGCTTCGCACCAATTACACCTGAAACCCATGTGGACTGTACCAATGAAGGGCGATGCGGGGACGCGTGGGGAGGGCAGGGGGGTGAAGGAGTGTCTGGCCTGGAGCAGGGTCATGTGGGAGGGAAAGAGCAGTTCACAGCGACTGTCCTGGCTGAAGAGCACTGACAGGAAGACTCCCGCCGTGCTGCTCTCGTCAAAGGACGAGGCCATGCGCTGAAACATGGGGTCCACCTGAGTCGGAGGGGAGAGAATTCAGAGGTGTGAGCATTCGTGACCTCAAAATCCCTTTCACATTGGGGAAATGACAGGGCGACAGGGAAAAACACAGTTTCAAAGGGGGGATGGGGTAGACGGAGGAGTTCCAGAGAATTGGAAGTGGCAGGGCCATGCACTCTCTAAATAAAAAAATCTAAACAACATTTTTTGACGCAGGTTTCAACCACTAGGTTTATAATGGACACAAATTCAATTAGTGTCCGTTTCCTAGCCTAAATGTTCTTAATTATTAACATCCACAAAGGTGGTCCGAACTTCTTCCATCAGGTGTACCAGTGAAAGCAGAGCTCTCCTTGTCGGACTTGGAGAAGTAATAAGTGCACCTACAGTGTTTTACTAGACTGTACCTCACACTTCCTCTCTGACTCAGCACTGTTGATGTTGCTCAGGTTTTGCTCCACTGTCTTTTTGAGAGGCCTCTTCTTCTTCGGCTGTTTGGTAGCCAGCTCACCCGCTGCATTCTCTTCTCCTTCCACCCCCGGCCCGTGTTCTGTACACAAAACATTGGTGAGTAATGTCTAGGGAAACATTTATTTCTACCAGCTGATTAGCTGATTAGACATTGGGTGCATTCATTAAGCATTTTAAATTTTATGTTGGATAACCTTTAAACGGTGCTGAACTGAAGCAGGGAGGAGTTTGGCGTGGATAACACTACTGTATATATCAGGATGGCTAATAAAAACAAAGGGATTGTTTTTTTAAGAGAAACGGTATTGCTAGGGGGCTGAGCAATGCAGTCGAGGGTACCCACAACACCACACACTGAGCATACATTGGGGCTCCAGAGGTTTATCAGGGTTTCTGCAGGTTTTAAGTTAAATTTAAGACCTTTGAAGAACTTTTTAAAACCATTATGAATTCAATTGAAGACCCATTTCAGGTCCATAATGGCAAAAAAAGTATGACGAATATGAAGGAAAATCCCAGTCTGATAAATTCTGAACAGGCTTCACAGTTTGCATTAGTAGTTATTACAATTATGTCATTTTTGCAGACACTTTTATCGAAAGCGTACAATATACATACTGCTATTACATGGAGCAGATAGGGGTTAGGCATCTTGCTCAAGGATGCTTAAAGGTAGTACAACTCTGGGGATCGAATCCACAACCTTCTGGCTGGGAGTCCAACACCTAGACCACTAGACTATCCTGCCCTCTTTCCTATTGATTTCATGTTGGTTTTGTTTTGTAGTTTTGTTACAGCGTGATCAATACAATCCCCCCCCCCCCCCCAAAAAATATTTAAAAGCAAGACTGAAGTTGATGCATTAACTTCATAATCCAATCATTTTTAAGACATGTCAAAAATCGTATTTTAGACTTTAAAAGGACCCGCAAAAACCCTCTTTATGTGCAAGCACACGTCCAATAATGTACTTCATTTTTAATCCAAACAAAATGCTTTACAACTACAGGAAAAACATCAGGAAATAATAATAGATCTTCCACATCATACCTTTAACATGAAGTAACTTAAATTTGAAATGATGCGATTATCAGTAAGTTTACTTTCAAGGTTCACCATGGAGTATGTTTGATGATTAAGTGACTTTGGAATCGCTGTACCGCTGTGTGCCCCATAAAGGCTGGATTAAAATGCTTCATTTCTATTTGCCAATGGTTAAGCAGCGGAATAATGAATTATTTGTACATTGATAATGCATCTACGGATGGGGGCAAGGGGGTCATCTTTTGGGTTCTCACAAGGCTGATCCTCTCACCTTCTCCTGGTTTGGTCTCTGAGCCCAAGCCACCCAGCACTCTGTAGGCATCAGCGTGCACAGCATCCACCCTAACAGCATAAATCTTTGTGCTAGCATCTAAAGTGCCCGCTGCCACCTGGAGGAACATGCGCAAAAATGTAAACCACCACTCATGAAAACAGCAATAACACTGTAAAAAATACCATGCTGTAAAAATAAGTCTTAAGGTATTAAGCGATAAAACATTTAAATTTCATTTAAAACATTTAAGAGCATTAAATAAAAAGGGTCAAATTCAAAAAGGATGTGCACCAGGAACCAAACCTTACCTTGAAGTTTGTGAGTTCAGAGTCCTTTTGCTTGAGAATATCTGCCATGTAATCAATCAAATGTAGACCAAAGGCATTTTTTGTGGTAATTTTCTACACAAACAGGGAACAAAGAAAAAATGTTATTCTTTGATTTCTTCTTAGTGTATATTATAAATCAGTATGCTGCACTAAAGCAATATTTCAAATGCTAGCTGAAGTTGTAATAAACATCATGGAACTATTATGGAATGATTACAAATTTACAATAGACAAATACTCTGCTGATCAATATGCACACAAGCCTACTTACATTCTCTGTGGAGAGTTTGATACAGGTAGAGTAATGCTCTGAGATTTGGGCATTTGACAACTTGGGCACGGCAGCAGGGGTTCCCGCAGCACTGTAGGCAAACAGAGGAATTCTCCGTTAGGCCTTGAGATTCACATCAAGGTGTAATGTGGAAGAATGGAGACGTTCTCTTGTCCCAAATCCCTACCTATGGGTCACAGAGTCAGTGAAGGAAGAGTCTGTTGCGGATTGGAGGTCAATAACCCTGGACCTGCGGCGCTGTCTCCTCTCTTGTTCGTCATCATTGCCAGGGAAGGCTGCGAGCAGCGGGGTGCTGCAGGCTGCAGGGGACAGCCCCTTGTTCTTCAGGGTCGGAGTTACCCACTGACGCACCCGGGAGACGGGTGTTGAAGCTGCGCTCATTTTAACTGAGAACGAACATTTCTCAAAGTTAAAACACGTTTCCCCCTCCACACAAATTCCACACGCATTCAAATATCCCTTTACATTACTGACTTTCTAGGCCAAGATATTATGTAGTGTAAAATAAACATGACATAACGTTTTGTATTTCGCATTGTAACCCATGTTTTGTACAGGAGTTGTACTGCAGATAGTATAAAATATGTATGAATATGTATGAAAAGCGCCCAAAAATAAATAAATAAATACAAACAATATATATACACATACACATATATTTACATACACAAATATACACTAATATTGTATGTTTATAGATAGATAAACATACAACAAATATAGAGAAAACAAACGCAATGTTTGGCACACGTAAAACAAATATAGTTGAACTGTAAAATGTTTACTAAAGTTAAATAATCTGCACTGATATAATAACAAATCCCACAACAACAAAACATTTTAGATGTTATTAGCGCATACGGTATCGGTACAGTAAGCCATAGAGATTAGTGTAACGTTAGCTTAACCAGACACAAAGCTAAAAGGAGCTAACATGATTTGGTAAACTTTATATAACCAGATTCGATCGTGAACAGACACTGCCCTTAAGAAGAACGTACCTTCTCTCCGGATGTGTAAATGAGAAATCTACTTATTTTTCTATTTCTAAAAAAAGAAATCAAAGAAAGCTCATGCTACTCTTCCTGTTCACCTTTTGAAAATTTGCGCCGAACGGTTTACGTAAAGAAGTGTAACGTCATCACGCTTGGTCACGCCCACATGTTTCCGCAGTTGCCAACCGCCAATTAAAAAGAAGAAGAATGCTGATGGCAAGGCTAAATTGTTCGTGGGTCTCACTAGATGGCAGTAAAACACAGGAGTTAAAATTCGTTGTAGTAAGGTAAGGAAAATTAGAATTCCATTCGCAGGTAAATTACTGTAGGCCTACCTATTTCTTCGGTCACAATGTACTTCAGAAAACGAAATGATGGGGGATATTGACCACGCTATAGCCTATCTTATTTGTAGCCTAAATATTTGCATTAGGATTGCATTTATTGATCTTCATCTCGCCATCAGCAGGGATCAAAGCAATGATATTGAATGCTGGTGCAAAATTAAGCAATTTAACATTGACACAAAAACAATGGTATGAAAGGTTTATATAGGCAGATGGCAAAAAACAATGCACACAGCAAGAGGTGATCCATTTAGTAAAAAGGATAATCCAACACCTCTGCGCAACAGTTGTATGCAGTCCTGTGTGGTACAGTGTTGTAGTAAAGTAGCTACAGTAACAGTAGGATAATACAAATAAATGTAATGCAGCATGGCTTTAGTGGAACAGCTGAGGTGGCTGGCAGTTGGCACAGAAGAACACAAGTCTTGTGCTGCGTCTCAAATGGCGCACTTCTTTGAGTACACTGCAAAGTAGTACACTGTGCGCACTATGTACTTACTTGTATAGTGTGTGAAATTCGACAGGGCAGTACTGTCTCAAATTGAACACTTGGACGTTCACTTTCCGTGCTACCACCTCCAGACTATCCAGGCACAGAATCCTACAACAGAGCTGGTCTACCTGACAAAGGTAGAACTGCAACGGATTTGGACCACATATGAAAGTGGCCCAAATCCGAAATGGAAAAAATCAGATTCCATGTGACTTGGGCTGTTCAAACTAATAATAAAATAAATAAAATAATCAGATCTGAGTCACATATGAGCAAACAATTTGGATTTTGGTCACTTTGGCCTGCAGTCTGAACGTAGCCATAATGTAACAGGTTAAAGTCTGATTAATGTAACATTACAGTATTTCTAAACCTGCGCTATAATAAAATCTAATATTTTACAATCCTGTTTATACTGTATGTTATGCTTTGTGCTATTAAAATAAGTGGTAAAATTAGCCATTTATTTTAGGGGTCAAAAAGTTGGGCAACCACTGCTGGAGAAAACACTGTCTAATCTTTCTGATTGCATCTTGCTTTCAACTAAAGCGGTCTTGACAACAAGACAGTTGGACCCTGAGTGTGGATGGTGCAGTATAATCTTCCTAATGCATCCAAACAAAGGTGCTTCATTGTGATATATGGTTATGCCTGTTTATGATTGAAATTCGGTAACTCTACTGTGTGTGTATGTGTGATGTATCTAGTGTCTTAACAACAAAAATAAACCTTTGGTTGAGTCCAATCAATTCTGCTGGACAGAATTGATTGGACTCGACCAGAGGTTTCTATTTTTTTTAACTGTTGGTCACTGACAGCAGATGTTGATGATAGAGACAGTGATTATTAAAGGTATAATTCTTGATCGTGTCTGGTGGCCTGACTGAAACCAGTATTACAGAAATGTTTTTTTACTTTGAAACTCAGAGAGCCCCTCCTGAGTGCTGAGTTGGCTGGCACTCCTCTACACCATTCTCTACCTCCCCTCGCACACAATCACACTCAAATCTCAATCACACTCAATTTTATTCTAAAAAATAACATTTAAAAAGTAATCTGTTCTAATTTTATTTTACCAATTGCTAATTTGACAATCAACATCTAAACAAAATGTTTCTGAGGAAATAAACCCTTCAAACCTGCCTATTCACTTTGTAATGGAATGTTAAAGGTTAAATGAAGGAAGCCCCCGTTTGCCTGTTTGCCGCTGCGACTGTTGTATATGTTATGGTTTGTTTGGAAAACGGTCATTGTGCAGAATTAATGGTAAATCTGTACATTTTACAAACAAAGTTTTATGTAATGCTGTGTGTACGCGCTGTATCATACTTTTTTCCCGATGAGAGAAGGAGGGGTCAGAGGGTCACGGTTCGCTACTGCTGTATACATGTGCTTGGTTCCTATGGCAGGTGTAAGGGCTACACACCACTCCTGTTATCCATCGTCGTCCGCTTATCCGAAGTCGGGTCGCGGGGGCAGCAGCTCCAGCAGGGGACCCCAAACTTCCCTTTCCCAAGCCACATTAACCAGCTCAGACTGGGGGATCCCGAGGCGTTCCCAGGCCAGGTTGGAGATATATTCCCTCCACCTAGTCCTGGGTCTTCCCCAAGGCCTTCTCCCAGCTGGACGTGCCTGGAACACCTCCCTAGGGAGGCGCCATGGGGGCATCCTTACCAGATGCCCAAACCAACTCAACTGGCTCCTTTCGACGCAAAGGAGCAGCGGCTCTACTTCGAGCTCCTCATGGATACATGAGCTTCTCACCCTATCTCTAAGGGAGACGCCAGCCACCCTCCTGAGGAAACCCGTTTCTGCCGCTTGTACCCTGGATCTCGTTCTTTCGGTCATGACCCAGCCTTCATGACCATAGGTGAGGGTTGGAACAAAAATTGACCGGTAGATTGAGAGCTTTTCCTTCTGGCTCAGCTCTCTTTTCTTCACAACGGTGCGATAAAGGGAGTGTAATACCCCCTGCTGCGCCGATTTTGCGACCAATCTCCCGCTCCATCGTCCCCTCACTCGCGAACAAGACACCAAGGTACTTGAACTCCTTCACTTGGGGTAAGGACTCATTTCCCACCCGGAGTAGGCACTCCATCGGTTTCCTGCTGAGAACCATGGCCTCAGAGTTTGAGGTGCTGATCCTCATCCCCACCGCTTCACACTCGGCTGCAAACTGATCCAGTGAGTGCTGAAGGTCACAGGCCGATGATGCCATCAGGACCACATCATCTGCAAACAGCAGCCATGAGATCCCTAGCCGACCAAGCTGCAACCCCTCCCCACCATGACTACGCCTCGATATTCTGTCCATGAATATCACAAACAGGATTGGTGACAAACCGCAGCCCTGGCAGAGACCAACCCTCACCTGAAACGAGTCTGACTTACTGCAGAGAACCCGGACACAACTCTCGCTTTGATAGTACAGAGATTGGATGGCCCTGAGAAGGGACCCCATTACGTCATACTCCCGCAGCACCTCCCACAATATCTCCCGAGGGACCCGATCATACACCTTCTCCAGATCCACAAAACACATGTAGACCGGATGGGCATACTCCCAGGCACCCTCCAGAATCCTCGCGAGAGTGAAGAGTTGGTCCGTTGTTCCACGACCAGGATGGAATCCGCATTGTTCCTCTTCAATCTGAGGTTCGACTAATGGCCGAACCCTCCTTTCCAGCACCTTGGAGCAAACTTTACCAGGGAGGCTGAGAAGTTTGATACCCCTGTAATTGGTACACACCCTCTGGTCCCCCTTTTTGAACCCCTGTCTGCCACTCCTTTGGCACCGTCCCACACTTCCACGCAATGTTGAAGAGACGTGTCATCCAAGACAGCCCCTCCACACCCAGAGCTTTCAGCATTTCTGGACTGATCTCATCAACCCCCGGGGCTTTGCCACCGTGGAGTTGTTTGACTACCTCAGTGACCTCCACCAGGGAAATTGACGACAATCCCCCATCATCCTCCTGCTCTGCCTCTAACATAGAGGGCGTGTTAGTTGGATACAAGAGTTCCTCAAAGTGCTCCTTCCAACGTCCAATTACCTCCTCAGTTGAGGTCAACAGCGTCCTATCCTTACTGTACACAGCTTGGATGGTTCCCTGTTTCCCCCTCCTGAGATGGCGAACGGTTTTCCAGAAGCACCTTGGTGTCGACCGATAGTCCATCTCCATGTCTTTTCCGAACTTCTCCCACACCCGCTGCTTTGCCTCTTCGGTACCCTGCAACCGCCTCCAGAGTCCTCCGCGATAACATAAAGACTTCTTATTCAGTCTGACAGCTTCCCCGACCACCGGTGTCCACGACGGTGTCCTAGGGTTACCACCCCTTGAGGCACCCAAGACCATGAGACCACAGCTCCCCGCCGCAGCTTCAGCAATAGAGGCTTTGAACATTTCCCACTCGGGTTCAATGTCCCCTGCCTCCACAGGGATGCACGAAAAGCTCCCCCGGAGGTGTGAGTTGAAAGTCTGTTGGACAGGGGCCTACTCCAGAAGTTCCCAGTTCACCTGCACTACCCGTTTGGGCTTACCCGGTCTGTCCAGATTCTTCCCCCACCCCTTGACCCAACTCACCACCAGATGGTGATCAGTTGACAGCTCAGCCCCTCTCTTCACCCGAGTGTCCAAAACATGCGGC